>WYDK02000080.1:2981296-2993179 GCA_009867345.2 Toxicodendron radicans
AAAGTAAAATTATTAGATAAACATAATACATGTTTGTATTAATAAAAACAAATAAATCATTTATAATTTCATAGCTTTATTTATCAAACGATCTTACCATAATCAGACGACTATCGATATCGCTGGAATATTCACTTATTCAAAATTCCGATCCCATTATTCATTACCAATAATTCTATCGTTTTAACTTGCTACATCGATCCTCAGCCGTTCATCATAACTAGTCAACTCTCCCTGCATACATCAACGTTAGTTACATATATCATAAATCTCTAAACACAACATCTGTAAACTACCAAGTACTAACTACCCCTCACGATTCACTTAGCATAAATAACGTTAATCATATACCTCAATTGTACCATCAACGGCTCCTGATTGTACACAACAAATTATTATTGTAGTCCCGTGAACACCATATTATCAGTTGATTAATATTGACATGCGGATCATGCAATTTTTTGTAAATTAATCAAATCAAAATCCTTTGCAAAACTTCGCCAAAATCTGTTAAGAGTCGTTTCGTTTTCTTTTTTGTTGTCCTTTTTCCTTTCAATTCTCTTCCACTTTCCCTCGCTTACTCACTACCCAAACGGCGTCGAATTTTCTTTTCTCTTTCGTCAAATGGAGATGACAATGGAGGATTCGTGCTCGCATCACGCTCTTCTTCTCTCCATGGCTCGCGACGTGCTCTCTGGTGTTGGACGGACTCGGCGTTTTGTCAAGATACCTATACCGAGTACGCGACGAATATGCCAAGTTAGGGTTTTCTAAGACTCTTGTCTGATATTTAATTTGCCATTGCTTTTAGTTTTTGGTTTTTCCCTCTCCGGAACTGAAATTTTAAGAATTCTTGAAAATTTCGAGTGAAATATGAAAATTTGTGGTATTCGTGGTTCGGAAATTGATGTTTGGGGTGTCTGAGAAGTTCTTGTGAAATCTAAGTTCAGTAGGGTTTCTTATGGTTGTTGATAGTGTTCTTGTGCTGCAGTTTTAAGGAATTTAAATTCTGTTGAGTTTGAAATTTAGGGTTTCAATGTTGTAGGTGTGAAAATTAGTGTTTAGGGTTTACTTGATTCCTGAAAGTATCTTTGCCTTTGGATCTTGGAAGAATTGAACGAATTTTTTCTTTTATCTGGTTTGGGGTGGTATTGAATAAGTGGAAGTCTGTCAAAACAAAAGTAAAAGAAGAGGCGGTAGGGACTTTCAATTTGAGATTGCACATTTTGGCGGGAAAAATTGTATGGCGGGAAGGAGGGAATTAGCGCTGCCTAGAACTGCTGCTAGTAGCTTAAGGGAACAATTGGCTAGAACTACACTTAGCAATGTCAGAGCACAAGGACACACATATGTGGAGCTTCGTGAAGATGGGAAGCGGTTCATATTCTTTTGCACTTTGTGTCTTTCTCCGTGTTACAGTGATTCAGTGTTGTTTGATCATTTGAGGGGTAATCTTCATACTGAGAGGTTATCTGCTGCTAAGGTTACTCTCTTGGGACCTAACCCTTGGCCTTTTAATGATGGTGTTCTTTTCTTTGACAATTCCTATGAGAAAGAAAAACAATTAAAACATGATAGGTTTTTGGAGTGTCACAACAATGATAACAATCTATCTATTATTGAATATACTGGAAATTGCAAACTCAACAATTATGGGTGTGACGGGCTTGAGATGGGTCATGGGGAAAGTGAAATCGAAGTCCATGCTAAGAATGGTGATTGTGGAAACTGTGATAAGGTGATTCCAGGAGTGTTTCATAAGAATAAAATTACTGATTTGAAAGTTAGGTTCATTGGTGTTGGACAAATTGCTGCTAGGATGCTTCAAAAGGATAAGGATTCCACTGAGATCTCTAAAATATGGTGTGAATGGTTGGGGAAAGCGGGATCTGCTGACGAGGACACAGACAAGATTCCAGATCATGACTTCGCTGTTATAACTTTTTCTTATACTTATGATCTGGGTAGACAGGGGCTGTTTGATGACGTGAAACTATTACTCTCTTCTAGTCATGCAGAAGAATTGGAGAGTAGTGAGACTACTACTGCTAGGAAAAGAAAGAAGTCATTTTCTGACCCTGAAGATGTAAGTGAATCTTTGAGTATTCAATCCATTTCATCTGGGGAGGTTGCTTCAGCCTCCAGTAGTGCTACTTCAAGTTTGCTTTTGGATCGATACGATGACCAGCTTCTGGACACAAGGTTTATATCTAGCAAGTCTATAAGGCGAGAGTTGAGACGACAACAGCGCATAGCAGCTGAAAGAATGTGTGATATATGTCAGCAAAAGATCCTTCTTGATAAAGATGCAGCAGCACTAATGAATATGAAGACTGGAAAACTTGTTTGCAGCAGTAGAAATATGAATGGGGTAAGAATATCTAAGCAACATGGTCATGCTTCTCTTTTTATGGCTATGATGTCATATTGTTTATAGGTAGCATTTAGCTAATAATGTCTGTTTTTAGTTCTGCAAGAGGTTATATAATTTAACGACACACTGTTGTTTTGGTTAACGTGCTATGGCATTTCACTTTGTAGATATTTCATGTATTTCACATTTCCTGCCTCATACACTGGATCCTTCTCTGTGAGTATGAAATAATGATGAACCGGTCAGTCAGTCCAAAAGGGAAACGAAAGTCTAGGAGAAAGAATGGAGCCAAGCACAATGAGGTGGGAAAGGATGGAGAACTTGTATCTACAAACCAGATTTGTTCTGTGCTCTGCCCAGTGTGCCAGGGTACTGGTGTGCACATTGAAGGAGACAAGCTTGAGGAAGTAACTGTCACTCTCTCTCAGGTTTGCATTTTATGGAAATTATTATTTTTTCTTTTTATTCTTTAAGTTTTCATGTTGTTTTGGTGGTTTGCATTTCTTTTCTTTTTCTGGAATGATAAATACTATGAGTCAAATGTTGTAATGCTATGCGAAGATTTTAACATAAATGGAGCTCTCTGTTTTACCATATGAGCTACAATGATCGTAGTTTTTTTTTTCCCTTCTATATTGGTAAAATGTTTGTTGGAGAACATGTTTGAAGATAAAATTTATATTTTGTCTGACATTCTATACTAAAAAGCAAAAAAGATTATTTTTCTCCTTCTTTATTGCTACAATTTTCGTCGGAGAACAGTTTTGAAGATAAATGTATTTTTGTATGGCATTCTATACTTAAAGCAAAATGTTCTTATTTTTCTAGATTTGAACTGGAAGTAAATGTTAAATTGTATCTGTATTCTGTTGTTAGGTCTGCCGGATCCTTATAGGAAATGGGTTTTCATTTTCCTGTTCTGGTTATGGAAAATTATTTTATGAAGGCAAATAGAGCCATGTTCTTGTACATCAGGCAAACTTTACTCTTTAATTACCTTCCCCTTCTTTTAATTATTTCAGATGTTCAGATATAAGATTAAAGTGAGTGATGCACATAGAGCTTGGATGAAAAATCCTGAAGTGTTGCCAAACTGCTCAACAGGGTTTCAATTCCCTCCTCAATCTGAAGCAACGTTTCAGGTTTCTAAATTTCTAGTTAAAGCTTTTTTCTTATTTAATGTTATAATATTCTTTTGTTAATAATGAACCATAGGGGTCTGTTACTAAAAGTTATAAAGTTGATTTTGTTTTTAATTGTTTGGTTTCAGGAAAAGGTGTTGCCTCTAAAATTGCTTCATTTCTACAGTGCCAATGAACACTAGTCATGCACAAGTTTTACCGAGATGAGACTTGCTAATGACCTATAGGTTTAGTAATAGCATGCAGAATTTGCTGTAAACAAACATTTATCATGTAACCTGTTGTACAGGTAACTGTCATGTTTCTCATGAAATTCTTGAAGAGCACTTCAGATAAGGGCGGGTGCGTTCAGGAGTTTAACCTTTGTGGATAGCTGTATATATGTTGTCAAACAGAGGTCCATACATCTGTGTACATTGCTGGCATATGTCTCTGCATTGTAA
The DNA here is from genome assembly GCA_009867345.2 of Toxicodendron radicans. Classification (NCBI taxonomy): domain Eukaryota; kingdom Viridiplantae; phylum Streptophyta; class Magnoliopsida; order Sapindales; family Anacardiaceae; genus Toxicodendron; species Toxicodendron radicans. Next base: position 2,985,256 of record WYDK02000080.1, read on the forward strand.
ATGAATTGGCGGTTGCTGGTAGATTGACTCTTCATTGTTTTATGCTGCACTTCATTTCTATATTTTTTATCTTTCTTAACTTACTGATCAACAGTTTAGGCCCTTTTCATACCTTTAAATTTAGATCATGCTCCCCTCAATATTTGACAATGATCCACTGGTTGAAAAGGGGGATAATATTACCTTTTGATACTATAGTAAGACTCTTTTCTCACTGCGGAAAGTGTTCCATGTACAATGTTTGTTACCAAGTGATGGGATAGTAACAGAATGTAATAAACTAACACAACTACGATATCTGTGTCACTCTTTCATTGTATGTTTGTCCAACTGGGTCCAGTGGTACTCAATCGGCGGCTGAACCTGTCAAAAACAGTGTTTGTGGCTGGCATGACTATCAGATAATCCGAAATAGCTGACATAAACGCAGCTGGGGTTATCACATTTATACTTTAAATAGAAAAGAATTTACATTGCCAGCTAGGATACAAACTCAATGGTGGATCCGCCGCGACCCCTGGCCACAACCTTTTATCGAGTACCATATCCGTTTGCTGCTTGATAAGAAGGAACTGATGCCCATGCATGAGTCTAGCTTTTAAAGTTTAAAACTAAGAATCAAAAGGCTCGAGAGTGAGACAGAAAATCAAGTCAATGGTTTCTCTCCTAATCAGATGTGATGTGACACCTCAAGAGTAAACTGTTATAGAACAAATTTTCCATTGTCAAAGAAATAAGCAGCCGGCGCATTGAGTTTGTGTATAATTAATTATATATACGCATTGACACTTATCTTGCCGGCAAATTCATCCAACAAGAAGTTACCTGTGCAAAATCCCAGTTGACATGCCGGCCCACCTTTCACGTATGGCCACCTTTCAGCACACTATATAAACCGTTTAACAATCAGATGCAGGTAATTCAACAATGGGGTACATTATTCAATGCAAGAACTTGATGCACTTCCTTGTGTTATTAGCTCTGATTATTTGTTTGGTGGGAGTTTCAGTGTCTGAGGGTCGGCCATTGTCAGCAGAGGTTTCGAAAATCAGAGCTGAGTATTCAATGGAAACAAGGTATATGAGCCTTGGAACGAGGCTGCCAAAAGGTCAGCCTGTGCCTCCGTCTGGACCCAGCCCTGATATCAACTGATTAAAAATTGGAGTTGATGTTATGCTTTGTCGAATAGTGATATATATATATATGTGGTTGGCCATGCAAATGCATTTGTGTCTAGCTATAGTTTGAACACTGGTAGTAATTAACAAGTTGAGAAAGGTATTGGTGATGTTATTAAGTTATTATTGGTTATGGAGTGATGATGGTAATAGTTGTGATGTTCTTCATACATTCATTCATGTTTGTATGTATACGTATAGTTGGAGTGAATTTAATTATATTTTTTATTTTTATAAAAATTCTTATTCTGATAGATTGTTTGCAACTTTTTATTGATAAAATTTTTAATCTTATGTGGATACAAGAATTAAACAAATCATGTGTACGTAGTTTAATTGATCCTTCAACTCAACATTTTTTTTTTTTCATTTGTTACTCACTTTTTCTTCTAGTTTTTGGTTTAAGATAAACTTTTACCTCCTCATTATCAAATCAAGTGCTCTTTAATTAAAAGCTAGCATTATCTATGTATAAAGATTTTTAGGATTCTCAAGTTCATTTACAAACATTATTAATCCATCAAGATTTATCAGCTAAGTTCACACCACAACAGTACAGTTAAATCATATGCACAAAGGTAATGAAAATCCAACCTAAGACTGTAAATTAGCCATACATAATCTTCTTGGTTTGCCCTTGGGCTGTAAATAACTCAACTTCTCTCATACATATATAGTCATAAAAAATATTATCATCAATTGAATTCAATATTAAAATTAAAATTTTTGTAGAATGCATAACTGAACTATTCCATATCCAACCACTGATTAGAATTTCACTTCTGTTCAATTTAATTTTGTATAAAAATAATTCCATGACAAAAGAGTTTAAACTAATCTTAACCAAAATCTCTTCACTGTCTCTTGTATTGAGAGAGAGAGAGAGAAATTTAACTAATGTAAGTCTAATTCTTGCCTAAGTTGCAAGTTGCAACAAAACAATCGAAACCCCTATGGGATTTTAGCTTCTGTCTTTTCCACTAAAACCCTAAACCCTTCCTCTTCACCTGACTCGCTTTACCAGCCGCTTCAGAGTTAAGATTATTCGAGTCCCAAAAAGCTCAGTAGTACCAGTACTGGAACAATGGGTTAATGAAGGAAGAAGTGTTGAAAAATCACGACTTCAGTATCTTGTTCCAACCATGAAGGACTTCAAGCGCTTCCATCGCTGGTTTGAACTTTTTATAGCATTTGTGAAGGCTTTTGATTGTTCTGGGTTAAAATTGTTGCTGTCTAATTTTTTCTTCTCCCAACGATTGTTATTGTTTGTGATTATATGACTAATTAGAGGAACTTGTGTAAATCTTTGTTACTGAAATTTTGCTTTTGCCCTTGATGAGGTGGGATAAACTAGGAAAGGAGTGGTGATTTATTAGACTCAAAAGCCAACCTCAAAGCTTTACACTTCCTTCTTCAATGAGAAGACAATTCAAGCTTACCATTTATAATACTTTTGGACTCCTTCAGCCTTTTCCTTTTTTATTTTTTACTCTCATTTGTCTTGTACATCTCAAACAATGAAAATGATTTAATTCAAAAGCAACTGGCGGTACATCACCATATGGAGGGTCTAATTGGGCAGTTCATAAATTTAAGGTTAAACTGCTCTACCATGCTTTCTAATTGATGGACTGGATAAAGTAGCTGTTGTTATATTTCCATTTCATTAAATTGCTTTTCTTTGTTTTATTTTATACAGATATCTCAAATGGATGACTGATCGTCGTTATCTTCCATCATCACCCGGTAATGTGGCAATTAGGTTGGATTTGATTTCCAGAGTTCAAGGTATAGAACAGGTAGACAGTTACTTCAATGCTGTTTCAATTAATCTAAAAACATATTATATGGCGCTCTTCTCAGTGTGTGTGCAGGAGAAATCTGTGGAGAAAGCAGAAGCTCTTACGCAGAAAATGAAAGAGACGGGTTTTGCTACTTCATCTTTTCCTTGCAAGTTGCAAGGTGCTGATTAACAACCTTTACACTCTTGACTGGAGACTACGAGAAGATTGAAATTTTGGTTCAAGAGATAGATGAGAAGGGAATTCCTCAAGATAAGCACACAATGAGAAGTTGAATGGTTTCTTATCTTGCAGCATCTGACATTTCTGGGATGGAAAGGGTCTTCAATTGATGGAGTTGGATCCCCAGTTTGTTGTTGATTGGAAAATATATTCAATGGCAGCAAATGGGTATATAAAGGTTGGTTTGATCGAAGAGGCTTAGCCAATGTTAAAGAAACTAGAGGGAGCGATGCCCTTCCAAAGAAAGCAATTAGCACTTCAATTTCTAATTACTCTCTACACAAACATTGGGATGATTCTCAGGGGGCGGAGAAGATCTTTGACGAGTGGGAGTCAGAGTGCACCATGTATGATTTCAGGGTACTCAATAAGCTTCTTGTTACGTACTGCCGAAAGGGTCTTCTTGAAAAGGCTGAATCTGCTCTGAAGAAGGCTGCGGAAGGAAGAAAGCCATATGCCATTACAATGTACTAGCTATAGGGTATGCAGAACATAATCAAATGCCCAACCGAGTTGTTGGTAAGGAGCGTGAGTGGGGAGAAGGAATATTCTGATGCGGGCAAGGAAGGAAGAGGCAGGCCAATAACAAGAAGAAGGAAAAGGATTGAATAGAGGTCTCGGGTGTCTACGGCGGTGCCGATCAGTCTCGTGATGAACAGAAGTCTTTTCCGATTTTCCACTAAGGATGTCCTCCCCCAGGATCGTTCAGAAAAACAACTCTTTTTTTTTTTTAAAACAAATAGCACTCGGGAAATAAAGCCTAATCAGACCATTGAATGAGAATGCTTGAATGGGAACCCAGAAGAGTTTTCTAATGAAGTTAACCAAGTTGAGACGATGAATGAATGAATATTCTTCTCCCTCTGACCATGATCATGGCTTGCTCTTTGGACTTCACACTTCTTTTCTCTTGGATGGAAATGGATGGTTTTTCTGCTGATGAAGAAGCACAAAAGATACTTGAAACTAGGCCAAGTTAGCCTTCTGCAGCTATCTGCGTGAGTGAGATTTACAGTTGGCTTCATTGACATGGCTGGATCTCTCATGTTTTAGGATGGGATCCGGTTCTCATCTCATGCTTCTCTGTGCGCCTGTGCATGGAAGATGTTACCATGCCTGTATTTGTTTAGGAAAGCCATGAGGAGCGAGGACATTGATCACTAAAAGCATATGAAATTAATTAAAAAAAAAAAAATTTGATCACAGCCAAATGACCATGATCACAAGATCCTTTGGAAAAATCTTGGGTGTAATCAGAGAGCTTTTATGTACTTGACACATTGATGCGGCGCTGTCTGATTGATTTAATGCATATACATCACCATTCTAACAAGATTGATGTTATGTGTTCCTTGATTTATGAAGTTCTCAAATTATCAACTACTCTGCCTTGTATTTGTGAGACAAGAAATAATATATTTAATTCCAAGGTAAAAAGGTTTATTTTTTTTATTGACTTTTTTGGTTGGAACCTTGTGATAATTTATCATGTTGTGATTTACCTGAGATAAAAATTGAAAAAAAAAAAAGGAAATTTTTCTTTGTTTCCAATGGTGTTTTACGGCTTGACTCCAGCCAACTTTGTCCAGTATTTCGTTTTCAAGTAAATGATGTCCTAGGCAGTTAATTGAATATAATATTAAAATTACCCATTTATATAATTATATTATTTCAACATCATTTCAAATTTACAACGAACTTATTGAGAATATTTTTGCCCTCTGCCTCAAACAAATAGGGGTTATTTTAGTCCATTACAAACCCTACTTAAACCTCTCAACTTTTAAACTCAGTCGACGATTCAACGCCTTCCATTTCAATTTAATTCAATTCTCTCGGGGATATGAAGCTTCTTCTAACTGGAAGGCATTCATGTTTTCGTTATGGCATATCAAGAGTTTTTGCTTTCTGGGGTCGTTCCTTTTCCACTACCACTTCATCTCCTGATCCCATCGACTCTCTCCAACTTAGGATCTCAAGGTCCGGACACCTTACTTCTTCAGTGGCAACAATCCTCGATCAATGGCTTGAGCAAGGAAGACACGTCAAGCAGTCAGAACTCCAACACTTCATCAGACAGCTTCGCAAAAACCGCCGCTTCCCCCATGCTCTCCGGGTTTTTTTTTTTTAATTTTCCCTCTCCTCAATACACGTTTTCTCGTTTACTTTTTACAGCGATTAATTATAATTTACAAATAATTTGTCATATTTGACTTTGAGGGCAGGCTGGTGATTTTATCTATTTAATCGCCTTTCATAGTAAAATTTTACTTTTTATAAGTCTAAATAGTAATACCCCGAAGTTGTGTTAAATTTTATTTCAGATATCAGAATGGATGAGTGAGCAAAGGAATCATGATCTATCACCTGGAGATATAGCAGTTCGGCTGGATTTGATATCGAAGGTTCATGGCTTAGAACAAGCAGAGAAATATTTTAATAGTATTCCTCAAGATTTAAGAGTTTCCCAGGTTTATGGTGCTCTATTAAATTGCTATGCTCACAATAAATCCTTGGAGAAAGCAGAGGAAATCATGGATAAGATAAGGGAGTTAGGATTTGGAAAGAAACCGCTTTCGTATAATGTAATGTTAAGCCTCTATGCTCAGCTGGGGAAACATGAGAAATTAGACATTTTAACGCAAGAGATGGAAGCAAAGGGCATCAATTTTGACAAGTATACATTCAACATTAGGTTAAATGCTTATGGTGCCACTTCCGACTTAGAGGGAATGGAGAAACTTCTAATGAAGATGGAAGCTGATCTTAATTCCAAAATGGATTGGCATGCATATGTTGTTGCAGCTAATTGGTACTTGAAAGCTGGCTTAATCGTAAAGAGTTTGGCAATGCTGAAGAGGTCAGAGCATCTAATTGGTGAAAGTAGAATGAAACAGTCTGCTTATGAAGTTCTGATTACAATATATGCTTCTACTGGTAATAAACATGAAGTGTATCGTATATGGAATTTGTATAAGCATATGAGAAAAGTCTACAACTCAGGCTATGTGTGCATGATAAGCTCTCTGATGAAATTGGACGACATTGATGGTGCAGAGAAGATCTTGGAGGAGTGGGAATCTGGAAATAAACTTTTTGATGCTCGGATACCATTTATTGTTATCAGCGGTTATTGCAGAAAGGGTCTTTTGGGAAAGGCTGAAGAATATGTAAACAGGCTTATAGAGGGTGGAAAGGTGCCTGAATCAACCTTATGGGATCGTCTGGCAACAGGTTACCATGTTCATGGTCAGATGGCAAAGTCAGTGGAGACTATGAAGAGAGCAATCTTGGTAAGTAAACCAATGTGGAAGCCCAACCAATTTACTTTGGCAGCATGTCATGAGTATTTAAGACAACAAGGAGATATGGAAGCAGCAGAGGAGTTTTTGAAATTACTCAAAGAAAGGAGTCAATCCCTAAGACATATTCATGATAAATTAGTTAGTACTACTAACAATGAAAGTCTTGGTGCCCAAGCCCTTGATGAGATGGAAACAGAGGAACAGATTGTTGATGGGGAAGCGTATGAAATCATTGAGTCAAAGGATGAAGGAAGCAGCTGAAATATTTGTACAGTGACTTACTAAAAAGATATTGTATTATCTTTCAAGAGAATCAATTATCTGAATTAAAATTGGACTCCCCTCTTGAATTTATCTGCCATATTTATTTTCTGCAATGTAAGGGAAACATTGCCTTGTGCATATGATAATATTGTCCATTGATTATATTGATTTTGCATGCTATGTGAAGACAGTAGACACAACGTATGAGTAATTATTTTTGCATGAGAAATGGTGCTAATGCCGTAGCAATCTTGAACTTGTCTCGCGGACATATTGATGTATTGTGAAGCCATTAACTTACTAGCTATATTCAAGTTTGATGAATTGCTTTTTTTTTTTTTTTTTGGGTGGCCGAGGTTGTCTTGGCCAACTTATGTGCACCTCAACTAATCCCCCGGAGTTTTGAAGTTAACTATCAGGTAAGCCTCTAGTGACCACCCTCATTAGGACTTGTGAGGACTCGAACTTCAGATGAAAGATTTCCTCATTTGCTCTTTTACTATTAGGTCACCTAGAGGTGGTTGAATTGCTTCATCCTTTCACATTATTTGCAGCCACATGGACACCATGTTAGTTTCTAACAGATTAGATGTTTGATCATCAAGATATTAGCATCTATACTGTAAGCAATAGGTGTGGTGAAATATGAGCGCTGAAGAGTTGAATGAATTGCAAACTTTAACCAGTCATGACCAACATTTATTATTAAAAGTTTGTATATGAGTGATATCGAAGCAGTAGGTAAATGGAAAAGATGGCCCAGCGTACAGGAAGAGACAATCTAATAAGATTTGTGTATTAAAATTGGGGTACTCTTTTGGAGTAGGACAAGTACTTGGACATGATAAGCATCTATCCCTAAGAAACTTTCATTTTCTTCTTTTTCATAAGAGGTGCTGTCAATTTAATTGAGATGATATTGTAACAACCTCTATGTTTCGAACCACATGTTTAACGTGTTGAAAATTCCGGAGAATAATCGTCAATCTCTGTCATTGATGACTTGGATGTTAAGATGCCTTTCTTGCAGGGCAGCCATACCTGCTCAATACGGCTGGAATTCTTCGTGATGAAGGTTTAACATCTTGAATGATATGTAAAGAAAGAAAATGATGATATTGTATTCGCAAAGCCAAATAAGAGATTACTAAAC
>WYDK02000080.1:3056713-3077811 GCA_009867345.2 Toxicodendron radicans
TGTCTCCAACCAGGATTGTAGGTATTAGAATAAGGATTGTTTCCCCTATTCTGGTTAGTCTTCCCTTGTTCCCTTCTCCCTCAACACCACCACCATTATTACAACCATTTCCATTTTTATTATTTCTCTCTTCACTTCTCTCACTTCTACATTCATTTCATTTTATACCTCTTCCTTGTTACTTTGTTTTGCAATTTGATATTTTCAGCTATGAGCACCATTTGTGCTGACCAACATCAACACAAACTCCATCATCTTCTTTCCCCCAAAAGTCCTACCAAACCCTTTAAAGATGTTGAGGTTCCTCCCAGGAAACTTCTTCTCAACAGCAAGAAACTGTTACACCATCATATTCATCATCAAGAAATCAATAACCTGTTTTTCCCTGAAGAACTCAACAGTCTTCATAAGTTCTTGCCTTTCAACAATACTGATGCTGATTCTGATCCTGACTCTGACTCAGATCCTTATGCTTCTGATCATTTTCGCATGTACGAATTCAAGATCCGTCGCTGCACTCGTAGCCGTAGCCATGACTGGACTGACTGTCCTTTTGCTCATCCTGGCGAGAAGGCTCGCCGCCGTGATCCTCGCAGGTTTCATTATTCTGGAACTGTTTGTTCTGAGTTCCGTAGGGGAGGTGGGTGTAGCCGTGGAGATGATTGTGAGTTTGCTCATGGAGTCTTTGAGTGCTGGCTCCATCCGTCACGATATAGAACTGAAGCTTGCAAAGACGGCAAGAATTGCAAACGAAAGGTGTGTTTTTTCGCTCATTCTACACGTCAGCTTCGCATTTTGCCTGAGATGTCATCATCTCCCAAGTATAGTCACCCTCTCTCTGGCAATTCTCCAGTGAACAATCATAAGAATAATCATTGTTGCATGTTTTGCCATCATTCTGTCAATTCCTCTCCAACTAGTACTCTGTTGGGTATGTCTCATTTGTCACGGTCACCGTCTCTGTCACCACCATTGTCTCCGGTGAATCACGGATTCTCACCCATTTCTCGGTACAGTGATCGTTTGACAAAGTTTAGCAGTAGTACTGCTGATGCAGGCATGAGTTATAAAGATGTGCTCAATGAGCTGATGAGTTCATTGGATGCAATGAATTTCAATGAAGTTTCTTCTCCTTTGTCAGTCCCCGGTGGTAGCTGCATGAATGGTAATATTCCTTGGATTGATGCAAATTCTTTTAATATTGAAGATCAGCAACAGTTTGCTCTTTCTCCTTCAACTCCAAACCCTTCAGGGTCAATGAATCCTTTTGGTGGGGATTGTTCAAACAAATGTTTGGTTGATGATCAGAAGATTACTGACATTAATGGCGGGCAGCTGGGTTGTCCTGATCCTGATCTTGGTTGGGTGAATGAACTCTTGATGTAGATGAAGAAGATGTGTAAATACACTGCCAGCACCAGCCGTATATATATCACATTATATATATGCGATTTGGTGTATATTATTATTGGTTTTTCAGTACTTAATTTCCTTGTTAATGTCTCTTTTTTTTCCAAGTATTCTTGTTGTTTAAAGCTCAGCCTCTGCTTGGTCTGCAGCGGAGCGAGATTTGATATCGTTGTTTCATGTACTGACTTTGTTTTTTAGCATTTTGTTGGTTTGTTTTGTTTGAAGTATTGTCTTCTCTCTGTTAAGTGGAGAGAGATTTGATCTTTGTTTCATGTACCGACTTAAACTGTAAGCAAAGGTGTGATAATGAAGAATCTTTCTGTTTCTTAGTCTCTCTTTTCTTTTATTTCAGTGTATGTATGTGTATATATATACAAGTATCGAGAACTACATGTTTAACCTAACAACACAGTCTAAAAATCAGGACTTTTAAACCCACCAGTTGTTGGCATTGAAGATCTTGTGGTGATACGTGGCTTACATGCACAATGGTGACTAGGTTTTTGAGAATTTCAGGGCGATCAATAATTGATCAGATTCTGTAGATATTTTTTCTTTTTATTTGGCAGTTTACAGATGCCATCAGTCATCCATGGTTAAAACTTTCAAATGGTACGTAGTAGCTGTGTTATTTTTGATTTTATGACAGAAAGATTAATTATTGTACATACAGAAATTTAATCATTTTTAACACGAAAAGAACACAGACTACTGATGATGCGTATGTATAATTTGTCAACAGTAATGTGTTATTTTTTTTTTATGTGTAGATGGATAATATATAATTAAGGTTAGTTAATTAATTCACCACACACCAACTGACCAAATTTGATTTTCTTGGTGGGAAACAATTAATATGTAGCAGATTACTTAATTAATCAACACTACTAAACTTAAAAGTAAAAAATAAAATAAAAAATGAATGAAATTACTGATGGAATAATAATTTGTTTCCTAGGAGAGCAACTTATCTGAAAGACAGCTATAATGGTGGGGAAGGGGACCATAATGGAGTGTTTAATTGAAGAGAAGGGGATGAATGTTTAAATTGATAATAAATATTTTGGTTCGATAGAAATAGGCAACAGGGATTGTTAGGGTTAGGTGGTGAGGGAGCAGGAGCAGCTGCCCCTGCCCATACTAATTTTAGGTTAGATAGGGTTTTTGGGGTCCCCTTCTTGTCTGCCTCTGCCTTAATTCATTCACTCACTCATACAATTCAATGCAATTCCCCATATGGCATATGGGACACTTTTGCCCATACTTTATGTACTCTCTTGCTTCACATCGAGATCAAAGTATGGCTACATTACATACCTTCATGTACACATCTTTTCATCCTAATTCTATTGTAATTTGCTTGTTTGGAAAGACAGAAAATTATCAGAGGGAAAATGGTTCATTGAAGAAGGCCATAACTAATGGAGTTGAAAGCACTAATATACATAAATTATTCAAGCGCAATAAAAATATATCACCTTCCATTAGTTATGGCCTTATCAATTATAGTAAATGGGAAATTTAATAGTGGCACTGGCAGGTACTAGTTTTTGACAGAAGTAATACCCACATCTACACCCAACTTTATACTTCAAATTATTTTAATTAAGAGACCTCTTTATATTTTTAGGTTTAACAAACATGACGTGGTTTATCGTATTTATGTTATACTTAAAACATATCCCTACTTTGCCAATATATATTAATATTACTGAACATTAATTACGCTATGAATAATTTCCTAACCGCCACCACCGCTAATTAATAATATTAGCTTATTTCAAATATATATTACTGAACAATAATCTCGTAATACTACAATTATCCCTCCCCATGACTGTATCTATTGATGTTCTTCAATAACATATTATACTGAATTAACTAATTGTAATAATTAAAGCTACATCCCATCAGAGTAATTAACTTGTAACCTGTATTTTCACTGTAAATAAATAATTTATGGAGTTTGTGAATGTATAACCTATGAAAAGACTAAATACAATGTGGTATCACCAAAAAATAAAATTTAAAAAAATCCTACAGCTCAAATAGTAGCGACCTATACATTTTCTAGCCATCAAATGAGTAGTAAACTCAGTTATCCTTACAGTTTCTCGAGTAAACAGAAGACAATCTGGACTGCGACTGAAAGAAATCAAATGGAGTACCTGCCCCGAAAGACCTTCTAGTATTTGGAGAATCGGATAATAGAGGTTCATAAACTGGACTTCTACTCTTAGGTTGAGTAATTGATAATGGTGAAACATCTTTCTCTAAAGATCTTGCCTGTGGTTCGATAGTCCCCAGAGACAAAATGGGACCACCCATACGTTCAGCCTGCTGAAGTATATTGATTTTACTTGGTCTGTAGGTGTAACGGAAATATTTCAAAGCCATGATTGGACCTATTCCTGCCGCAACTATGAGCTGTAATGGAATTACAATTTTAGTCAGTATATAATACTTGTGAAATGGATTGGACTCATTTTCTACCTAAACAAATGGGGACAACTTCCATAACTTAAAATTTCACCTTGTGACTTTTGCTGGTAACATTGATAATACTGATACCATAAGAAACTAAAAGTGAAGTGTATTGATGGGTGAAAACTCACAAACATAGTTAACCAATAAGATGGTTGGCGACACAATCGGAACATAATTGTGTACATCCCGGATGATGGAATAGCACTGAAGATCCAGTTGATGACGTAGAAGGCAGCTAAATTCCCCCATATGGCAAGATGTTGGAACACGGTAAAGGAACTGCATGTGACAATCAAATCTCAGAGACAGTTAGTACAGATTAATCATTGGAGAGAAAGGATGAGCCATCAAACTCTCCTCCCCACATTCCCTACAAACGTTAATAGAAGCTACTCAGGCCAGTGTCGATAAGGCCTCATTAATTTTTTTAAAAAGTCATTGCCAAACACATATTTTTGAGATGCAAGCTTACTTGGTCTCCAATGCCACAACAAAAGCCTGCAACCATATACATCCGGACAGTGCTACCATTGAAAGCTCCTCCATTTCGCTTTTTTCATAGGCATAGACATTTATGCTGATTACAAATACAACAATTGCCTACAATAGCCCCAAGTATTAAATGGAGATACAAGAAGAAAATAATACAAATAACAACAATCTAATTCACCATCAATCTCATGATAAAGCAAATCAACTCATCAGATGGGAATTAAGTTGCTTTAGTATGAACAGAGAGAAGCTCACAACAGGTGGTCATGACTGACGACTTTCCAAACTCATAGAGCTACAGCCATTTACTTGGGCTTCCTAACCATCCCATTCACAGAGAGATGAAGAACATATCAAATCTGAAAAAGATCTCAGAAATCATCCTACCTAAAAGAGGTTTCCAATATCTTGCATTTGTAGATTAAGTTTGCCATTCAGTTTCGTTTGCCAGGTCCTCAAACTATTTTCAACCTTACATCTTGATATTAAATTAGTTTATCATGTTTATTCAAATTAGATAGGAAAATTGGATGCTTTTGTAATTCAAAACAGTTTCGATGATGTAAAATAAAGTTTTGCTTATATAACAGATCTGTAGAAGTTTTAGGTACTGGGTCTGGGTCAAACCCTCAGGAAAATAAAAAAATTGGATCCACAAAGATATTTTGAAATGTGAACTAGAAAAAAAATACCAAACGATAGCACTCACATGGAATAGGGACCGGCCAAACCATCCAGCAAATGTGCTAGGATTAAGAAGCCTGTTTCCATAAAGATCCAGAGTCAGTTAGATGTATAATACCTTAGACAGCAACTTGCCAGTTCTACACCCCCAAAACACAATCTACCAAGAGAATAAAAAAAAAAAAAAAAAAAAAAGACTTGGAAACAGCATACCTTCCTGCCTGGCAGTAGAATAAAATTTGAGGATGCTGCATCACAGTTCGTTCACTAAGATCTTTGTCAAGGACACTGACCAGAACAGGAATGCTAGTATAGAAGACATTATAAGCCATCAAGCTAACAGAATTGAAAAGACTAGTTCCAGAGACTCCTGAAATAAAAGAGAAGCTGAATATGGCCTAATGTCAGTATACAAGAAACAAAGCAACAGCCTGATTTTGTCAAGGAGAACCAAGATTAAAAACCAAAAAAAAAAAAAAAACAATATAATGGAACTCACAAGATCTGGATAAAACATATCAAGAGGGATTTATAGAATGAATATTGGGATAAAAATGCTGTACGGTTGTAAGAATACCGCCCGTGGACAAGTATCAATCTTTTTAGAAACCTGAACTCTGCAATTCAGAAAAGCCTTGTCACAATAAAATTTCATCCTAATGCCAAAACAAAACTTTTTTTTATCTTTAAAGTATTTAAAAAAAATAATAATAATAAAGCATGACAAAAGTTGTACACATATAACATCACTTTGTGGGCTTGAGGTAGATAAATATCCTCACAGACGTGAATTTGTAAAAATGGCAAAACTATCTAAAAAAATTACAGTTACATTATTTTATGGCATGTATGAGGAAATACAACTGCTATTCCTCACACATATTGTCCATTTTCTCTCCCATGAGAACCCCAATGACTGCCATCTAACCTTAACCTGTATGTTGAACCCCATTGGTGATATGTAATCCCCTCGTGGGTCTATTGCCATCAGCTTATGCATAGAGGAAAGTATTTCAAAGTGTTATCAACTCTAGGATGCTTCTAAGTTAACCGCTTACAGCCCCCTGCCCATATCAATATGGGAAGGATTTTAGACCTATTGAGACATGACCTAAGTGTTAATCATCACTAAATAAAATATAATTTAAAATGAGATTGAGCAAGTGACCATGGGAGTACAAGTCACAAGGGAGAAACAAGCACACCTGAAGAATGTTTCACAAAGATAAGATTATGTAATTTGATTTCCACCAAAAATTGCTTAATATGAGATATACGTAGACAAAATTCTGGCTGCCGTGGAAAAGATATTCTTTAGCATATCTATCTATCTATCAGCATCAATATGTGGTGCAGATGATCAGCCATCCCTCTTGTTCAGGTTCTCAAAAATTTACCAAGCGAACCTTATTTTAAGCAACTTCTTGAGGTTTAGTAATAAGTAATAAACAATGTTCATTTTTTTCAAATAAAAAAAGGGAAATATTCAATTAAGGAGAACTGGGGAAAAAAAAGAAAACCCCTGCCTTCAAACCTCCATAACATAGTATGCATGCAAACAACAGAACTTGTGTCTCAAGAGTGCATGAAAAAGAAAACACATACACAGAGTAAAAGAAAAAGAAAAAGCTTACTTCCAATACTGTAGTCAGCTGCCCTTGCAGCCTGTAGTCCTTCTCTCCCACTAATGCCAACCCCAATGTCAGCTTGTTGTATCATTCGCACATCATTCCCTCCATCCCCAATGGCTAATGTTCTATAGTCGCATGATTTTAAGAGTTCCACAAGCTGCATGAGAAAGTTCCACATTTGTTTAAGTAATTATCCATCTTCACAAACAAAGACATTGCAACATATTCAATCAAGTCACATTCTATCTTCTTGGAGGAAAGAACTAATACTTTCTTCAGTTAGTGACAAATTGGAAATTATCTTTAAAAAATAACTATCTGGATTAGCCTTTTTCCTCAATATGTGTATATTTTTCAAAACTCCAATACTGTAACCAATCTGATCAGATATCATTCAAGACACTTATGGGTGGTCTCAAACCCTTGATGCCTTTTACTTCAACTTTAACTTCACTTCATTGATAGCATATACTTTGTGCATCTTCTATACCACAGCGAACTTTAAGGAAGTTAATGATTAAAAAAAAAAAAAGGAGGGAGATAAAAATGTGAGAACTGGACATATATATATAGTCTTCAATTATTCAAAAGCCACATAAAGTATGAAAAACTTGAAATTTGAAAAGAACCTGTGCTTTTTGAGATGGTGTCACACGACAACATATTGCAGTTCTTGACAATATTGCTAATTCAGTGAAAGCTTTCCGGTAATGCTTCAGGGCAATCTCAAGGGCCCAGCCATCAACAACAAATGCCACATCCTGTCAGAGGGAGGAAAATGAAAAAAGGGAAATGTTTAAACACGACTAATTTTTAATACTTCTAAAGGCTGAAATTAGCAAAGTAATATTAGAAACAGAGCACCTATGTTAAAGATGTACTATTCTCTTAAGATTAATGTAAAACACAACCACCTAGCCTTGCAACAGACTGAAAAATCATTATCGCTGTTACATTAGAGATGATTGAAACATCAGGAGTTGTATCCTTAATACACAATATACAGCAACAGTTACTACTTTCAAAGCCCACATAGCTTATGCTTCACCAACACTCTTATGCCAATTTTGATAACACTGGTTGGTTACATAAAAAATGAATATCAGAGGGGCAATCATTAATTAGATTCTCTATAAATAGTTTGAATTTCCTCTCTTTAACTTATATTTCCCAAAACCTGCATTTGCTCTATGTCTAGTGTCTAACTCTTCTAGTTTCCTTCATCCATCATATTAGATTCAGAAACCATAAAAGCTCCCAAAACATTAAGCAATGACAATGCATCTATATACACATCTATCCTTTATTAGTGTCTCTGTATACATATCTAATCCAGAAAAAAATTTATATCCTTACCTAGTACAAAAGAAAAACACTTCATCACAAATAGAAACTTCTGCACACATAATTTTGTCCCACCATATGAAAAAAACTGTAAGAAAACCTCCCCCAAGCAAATAAAATCATGAGAAAGACATACAAAAGATACCCCACTCACCCCCAACATTCAATACATACAGTTCTTACAGAAATCAATAATTTAATAAAAACACAAAATAATTCGCTGAAATTAAGAGATAATAAGCTGAAATATAGTTTCCAAAATATCAGTAAAGGAAGCAATTTAAGCAAATCTGAACCTGCAATCAACTAGGTGTTTAAGTACCTTGGGTTCTGAAGTTGTTATCCTCATAGTCAGCAAAACTCTCTCTAAACTTCTACAAACTTCATCCTCAGTTTTTCCATCAATAGACAGAAGCTGACCTTTTGGCTCTGTTAAGAAGTTTGGGGGGGTGGGGGGTGTGCAAAAATCAGTGACACATAAATTTATGGGGAAAAACACTTTGTGTGACACCTCATGTTAAGCTTTCACGGGCAACATATTTCATGTCATACCATTACCACTAAAACTGTGCAAGAGGACCATGTAGATGGCAATAATTTAATAGAAGAACAACTTGCAGCTCTTTAATCAAGGATATGCATAAATTAAATTTAACATGTTCTTTTTTTTTCTGGAATAAAGCACCATGCATATCAGCATAAACTATATAAAACATCTTAATTTACTGCAGCTAATAAAATGAATAAATAAATCAAGTGTAAGCTAGAAAATGTGTGTTGCATTATCATTTGAAGTGTGTGCCTTAAATATTATTATTCATACTTCAGTTTTCTGGCCAAATTAACGAGCCTACAGAGTTTCAGCCTAACTTATGTTAACATTCAGATACGTGCAGATAGAAAAAAAAAGGGGTAAATAACCACACAAATTAAAGAAGTAGCACTAAGTAAAGCTTCAATGTATAATTTAACCACCTCCTAAAGCTTCAGCAAAAACAAGTTTAGGTTCTTTCACTTGCAAACACATACAGAGAGAGCGACAAAAGAAGAATTAAATAAATAAATAGGAGAAGAAGAAGAAGACAATAACAACTACTAAGAAATTTGAGGCCTGAAATACCATAAGACAAAGGGGTAAAGGAAAACAATTTCAATGTACCAGGGGAAATGAAATTGCATGAAAGAGCAATTTGTACAGCGGTATTCTGCTTGTCTCCTGTTAGCATCCAAAAATTAATTCCTGCTTTTCGAAGTGTCTCAATTGTTTCAGGCACACCATCCTGAAAAATTATAGAAAGTAAATTCAATAATTTTTTTATCTGGATACCACCAGAAATGTATTGCTTAGACAAATAATGAAATAAAACAGTATAGAATTGCTATATTTTGTGCTAAAATTAACATTTCTTAATGCCACAACAATAGCAAAATTCACCTGTAGACGGTCCTCTATTGCAGTAACTCCAAGAACTTCAAGATCATGTTCTAATCTTTGGCAGACCTCAGCTATTCTCCACTACAGAAAATAGTGACAAGCGGAATCAGGTGTGATTACTAAACATAGGCAGAATGGGTGGAAAAGGAAAATAATTAAATCAGACAAGATTTGTACCCTTTACCTCCCTATCAACCAACGTACTACTAGCCTCTTTAAACATCAAAGACCACTCCGCATATTCATCTTCTCTTAGTTCACGCCAGGCCAAGCATAATGTACGAAGTCCCAATTGTGAATATTGTTCTACAGCCTCAATAAAAGTCCTGGTTTGTTGCCCTGAAGTAAATTTTGGTATTATCTATCAAACATATGAACATATGAACACATTGAAGTAGTAGCAAAATTTTATTACGCTTAAAATAATTTATTCTTTTTTTCCATTTTCTCTCTCTAAGATGGAAAGCAGAGTATTCTAAGCACAAAAATTAGCTAATTCACATTAATAAGCCATCTCAAAGAATTTTTTTCCACACCAAAAAGTCATAGAAAACACATTAAGCAGTTGCAAGGATCAAGAGCAAAGACAGTTGATAAAAAGGTACAAAAAATCTCTTCACTAGTTCTCACCATCAACAATAATGATTCATCCTGATTTAATTTATTTACTGCAAAGAAGGATACGATCCATGAACACAAAAAGGATGTAAAGTGGGCTTGTCTGCGTATTACAATTTTGTTTTACCAATTATATAACCCTTTGAAGAACATATTTTATAATAATTTCATGTCTCCTTGCCTTGTGCTACAACCTCCAATAGGCCCAACACATGCCAGTATTGTAAATTACACCAGTCAACACAGGAAAGTTCATTCAACAGATAGATTAGGGTTGAACCCTGCATCATATGTATTAATGATTACATTGTTTCTTGTTATGACTCCAGATATAGCAAGTTTTAACTGTCTAAATAAAATATCATTCCTTCAAAGGTACTTCATATTTTCCTATTGCTTTAATGCCAATAAATACACTACCTGAAAAACATAAAAGACATTAAACTTGATCCCAACTCTTTTAGTACATAAGCGATTTCGCTGATCAAATGGCCATGAGATGAAATCATTCAGGTTTCTCATATAATTGGTCACCAAAAGGAATCTCTATTCAGTAATCATCAACGAACATAAATTCAGAAGAATAATATTCTCGACACATAATAAAGTGGTCTTAGAAATTTCCAGATTGAGCAAGAAATAGCTCCAATAAGTAGGTTACCAGCATGAGCATAAGGAAGAACAGCTTCATCTGCGCCTTTTGACAGAAGGATGATCATTCCACTCTGACAATCTTTCACCACTACTGACATTCTTTTCCGATCAGAAGTGAACTCCAGAATTTCCAATACTTCATAATGCAATACTGAAGCATTAAACCTGATCTCTGCAAAAAATTCCATTAAAAGAAACTGTATCATCTCCACTAACAGTATTGTCATCTTAATAACAGCCAAAAGCAAAGGAGTTTTACCAACAATATTTGCATTCTTGTTGACAAAAACCATATGCAACTTAGCAGCAGCGTGAACAAGAGCTTCCTCATCCTGAGATTGTGCCTTGTACAAGATAGCTCCAGTTTTGCTACAGGCAAGAAAGTATTCAAAACATGTCAACTACATGTTAGTCCTAAAGAATTTTAAAATAAACCATGTCCTATGGCTTAAATTTTAGGAAAGACTGCCATATCAAGGCCAGAATTCAACCAAAAAGAAGCTGCAATCACCTTTGTACAGGTGTTACAGTATTACATACTGCCATAACTGTAAGAAACCGGATAACATCAGGAGAACCACTTGCAACAGCATTGAGCAATCCTACATCTGTGTATCAATGGTAATATAGTCAGAAACCAATTGTACATGTTTCATTAGGAGTGATCCTCAAAGTAGCAATTAAATAGACATGCAATTCTGAAGATCAATATTTATCAGAAACACAGTATGTAAAAGCGAGAAAAGGGAAGCATCAATGTATAATACACCCAAAAGAAACAAGAAAGAGACGATTAGAACCTTTTAAGGCATCTCCATTCTCATTCCCATAGAAATGGCCACTGATACAACATCTTCTGAAGATCATTTTATTTTCAGTTAAGGTTCCAGTTTTGTCAGTCAAAATGTACTCAACTTGCCCTAAGTCCTCACTTATTGCTGTGCTGCCACATGTAACAAAAACCTCTTATAGATATATTCAGAAAAAATCGAATTTCGTAATTACCTCTAGACATAGGTCCCAAACATTCTTACTTTGTTGCATGGGACAGAGTTCCCGTTTCAGGATCAATCATCTCATTGTCCCAATCAATAAACTTTGCATATAAGCTCTTCACAAGATCCAGAGATACCTGGCATGTAGAAGCAATTTAGTTAATTGTACACTAAACTAGATATGAAATTCTAGAAAACTATAGTCAACCTCGTAATGCACTAGAATAAATCAATAAAGTAACAATAGTAAATAGAACAGCAATTTGATAGTAGAAAATGGATGATTCCAACATGTAGCACAAACATGTAAGGTATTAATTTAAACCCTAGATGCAATCCACCTCCATTCAATGATAGAGGATGATTATAACAGCCTTGTAGGCGTTCATATTATGACATTAATACATGAAATTGGAATATTTTTAACATTATTTTTTTGGTTATCCAAGGTTCACAATTTACATAATGTATAAGTCCATACAACCAGACGACAGGAACTTCAACCTTATAATACACCAAGGAGACATTTTAATGGATATTTCCAAGCTCATTTCAAGGTTGTTTTTAAGTGTGTGATTATTGGGAGTGGCATAGCTTCATAACATCTTTCCTTACAAGCACATAGAATTTATTTTTAAAAATATACCTAGTGTGACATCAAAAAATTAAAAGATAATCATGTCAAACCAGGTGAAAAAAATGTCGGAAAGTAAAATTATTAACAAATTACCTTGATGGATATGGGTATCATAATGGAACATAGAAGCTCAAACCGCAAGGGAATGACCAGTAGCTCATACCAGGGGCCTTCATTTGGGTACAACACATACCATTGCTAAAAAAGAAAAACATAAAAGTGGTTATAATATCAAAGTCATTAGTGCATAATAAGAAGAGATATCAAAGGAAATGCCTTTTACGAAGTCAATCTAGAGAACAACACACAGGAAATGATTCTAGACAAGGATATGAAAACCATTTATAGATTTGACAGACATGAATTTATGTTTAAACAAGAATTTTGAAAGATGTATTCAAGCATTTCCATAAATTTCGAGCCCGATATCCAAACCAAATGTCCACTAGGGTTGGCCCAGGTTTTGGTGTGTTTCTTTACAAATTATCATTTATCAAAAGTTCTACTTCCCTGCCATAATTGAGATGTGAAACAAAGACAACATTTATTTATTGATTTGTTTATTTTGATAAGAAACATAAATTCTTTGATATAAAAAAGCATTACAGGAGTGTGGACCTACAGTCCACTAGATAAAGAAATCCATTACATATAAGAAAGCCCAAATCCACAATCATCCAACTACAACTATCCAATTTTCCTAAATTAAAAATAGAAAAACAAAACAATGGAACACCCATAAACTCATTAGAAACCAAAACCCAAAGAGAAGCAAAAAAATCAACCCTATATCCCTATCCCATAAAATACCAATATCTACCTTAGTAGCATCATCAAACATTCCTCCATACATTCATCCCATAAAATAACATCAATTGCATGTTAGAGAAGATGTTTCCAACAATTTAACTAATTGAGAAACACAAACTAAAAAAATCTTACTAACCTTTCTTGCTTCTGTATCCTTCCACACATTCCCAGCTACACCTAGAACCAAGACAACCACGATTTGGAAAACGAAAATAGCCCCAGTCAACTTGTCAATCATGGCATCAACAGCCGTAAGCTTTGGTTCAGGTATACCCCTACTCATTCCCAGCTTGGTTTCATTGCCTAAAAAAATAGAATAGATAATTCAATGATTGCTGCAACTAATGGCAAGACCATCACATTGACAGATGTGAAGTCAAAAATCGATTTAGCTAACAAATTTTTAGGTCACCAATCTTTAAAGAAAATATGAAGAGGGCCAGGATAAAAACTGTAACAATATTCAGAAATAAGCTTCTATAATATTTGAATTTTTAACATTGAAAAATTTGGCCACAGCATTTATATATATTATGTAATTACAATTTTATTAAAAGTAATTAAAGACAATCAAACAAACATAAATTTAGTGGTAGCTTAAAGCTGACATAAACCAATGTCAAAATCTTGACCTCAAATACAGTTAAAACCAGAGTGAGTCAACCCAAACTCATCCCATAAACAGGCATAGGACAATCGACCTAAATAGTACAATTGTGTTTCCTCCTCGTGTCATAGATGTCTTTACCAAAGGCAAGCATGCATAAGGTAAATACGCTTTGCTTCTTTAATAAACAACCCTTAAAAGTAACAACACTATATGAAACTTTAAACAGCTCACAAAGAACAAACTAGTCCTTTAATTAGTTACGACCCAGACATTTCATTCAAATAGGAACTTGCCCGTGTAGACAGCTACTCCACAAGCCCACTCTGTATTCCGTAGATAGCATGACTGAAGAATTGTGTTTTTAATGGTCAAAGGGCACACATCATTATCAATAAATGGTGGAAAAAGACGTAGATTTGCATCAAATCTTCTAATGTCCTTATCTGGACCGGGACATTCAATAACACCCTGGCCATGGTAGATAGATAATGAAATGTCATGATGAGAATAAAGCTGGAAAAATTACAAAGAATATTGCATTTATAATGAGTAAAAAAAAAATGTGTCTTGCCTTAATTTTGTGCAACAATTCAAAATCCATTCCCATGCAAGCAGCAGGTATGACCCTTGTCTTCAGATCAGTTTCACCATCTAGGGCTGCAGTCTACACAATAAATTATCAAGTTAACATTCACAATCTTAAAAAATATAAGGTTTGAATTGGTTACATAGAGAGCTACAGGAGTACTTTAAATTTTATGCTTCGACCAAAAGTTAAAAGACTTTCAGGTTTCATCTATGATTAAAACTGAATATTTCAGGTGAACAGAAGGAAATGCCCATGCAGTAGGACTGTAAATTTGGCTGAGCTGTAATAAATGCAGCCTGGCATTTTATCAGAGTTGTAAGCAAGCACTTAGCTTGTATTGAGCTGAGAGTACAGTTAAAATCGACCTGAAGTCCACCAGAAACTAGTACAATGACATATCTATGTATTACAAGGGGATTAACAACAGATGGTCACAATAAAACAGTACTTGTATGATGAATTTACAATAAATTGTGGTCAAATCATTTTCATTTGAATGAAGAATAAGAAACTGCAAAATCTGATACAGGTAAATCCTGTACCATATAAACATCATATTAGCTTTTTATATGTAGAATGTATATATACCTCTACATAGCAAACGCCTTGCGGGTCAGAGGTACCAATCAGTACAAGATCACATGGCACTTCATCATTCTCACGAAGCCATACTATATTACCTACACAAATATCCTGTGCTTGAATCTGCAAAATCACCAATGACGTACAAAGAGACAAACTGTTAATTATACAGGATTTAAAGATAAAGAAACAGAGACATGTCAAAAGGATTTATCATCTTGCAAAAACCTGAATGGAAGAACTTGATTGTTTTATAGGAATTTAACATGCAATTGCAAAAAAACTTCAAAATTCATCTAAAATAAATAATACTATAAACTTCAGAACTAGATAAAGTGCTTTCTATAAATAATTCCTTTCATTTTCAGGTTTATGGGCTAGTATGATGACTATCTCTACATCCCTAACCAAATGCAAATCATTATAATTTTACCTCAACGACAAATCAGCTCAAGACCTGTAAAGAAAGAAATGTCCCAATAACATCCACCACATACACATCCCAGTCATGTAAAAGAGATGAATTTAGTAAAGATTCCTCAGAAGCAATAGAAGGCTTTTCTATGTTAACAGAGAGGAAGGCGTCCACTCTTTGCAGGGTAGAGTTCAACTTTAAGCTTCCGTTTGGCATTTTTTACCAAAAAATTTCAAGATATTACTTTCCTATTCATTCAATGTTAATTGGGATAGAAATTGGGCTGGGTTTAGTTTTGATAACTGGGATTCAAAATTTCTCATCAAAAAAAGAAAACTACTAGGAACATTATTGAAAAATCAAAGAAACACTTCAGTAACAGACAAAGCCACAAAACTTTCAAGGCAGTTCCAATGTTCCAGATCTTATAGTTATATTCATTAGTCTTAGAAGCAAACTAACCAATTCAGTAATGACTATAACATTATAAAATCTATAGGAACAAAATGTGCATCAAGTCAAATACACTTGATCACCTGCTAAAATTTGTAACTTTCTTTTCCAATTAAATTTCAAATATTAAACAGCAGAAATATGAAATGGAAAAGAAGATTCAGAAAATTCTCCTTACATGTTTTTTGATGCCTTGTTTAACAATCCAAACTTCTTTCTCATTCGCTTTTTTGTCAGAGAGATATCTATTGTAATCATCCCAAGCTTCTTTTGATGCTGAGACTGCAAATATAAAAATTAGTGGACCCCAAGTACTGGCAGGATTTACTGGAGTAATAAGTGACCACAGCTGGAGGCAGGCAATCAGCAAGAAATACTGGTTCATAAAACGGCTGGAGAAAAAAATAAGTTAGAAAAGGAGAGCTAGAGAGAAGGGTAAAATAATGAGAGAGAGAGAGAAAGATATCTCAGAAATGCATACTAGATTTTACCTATGAATGCATAAACTTTAAACTATTCCAGAACAGAGTTTTTTATTAATAAAGTATCCTCCTGACGATCAAACGTTTAAAATGCAGAAAATACGACAATAGAATGATGATGTAGCACAGGATCTTAACATAAAATTAGACTAATTTCGTATGAGCACCAGGCAAAAATTTCGACTAACAAGAACAGAACATGAGAGCCAATAACATTAATAGTGTCAAAATCACCTGAACTGCTCCCATAAATTTTTTGGTAAAAAGTTCAGTAATGTATATTTTCTGTTCGATAAGCGGTTGTCACAATAAAGATCCTTTGATGCTTCATCATCATTGATGTAAACATATCGCTTCATTTTGACTTAGAAGCAAATGACAATGGTCAACACATTCTTTCCAAGTTTGCCACAGAACTCAACAGCATTGAGGTGCCCTGTCAAAGAATAAAATTGAAAGTTTTATTGCGTGTCAAGGGGAAAAATTAGACTAAACTATTTTGGGCATTTATGCCATAAGTAATGCCACTGACCAAACACCTATAAAAGAGAAAGTCAACAAGATTAGCATCAATGTGTTTGTGAGTACAATATTTTGAACTGAAGAACAACACAATCAACATTTAAAATTAAAATTAAAACTAAACACCTATAATAGTTTGAATACCTTATGAGTTCAGTATTTGAAACTGAAGAAAACAATCAACATTTAAAATTAAAACTAACCCTCCAAAGATAACATAAAGTGCCATTTTGGTTCTGCGCCTTGAAACCATTTCTTTTCTCAATGTGGCTATAAGAGAAAAAGCATATTTGTGAACACAATATTGTACCACTTTCCCTTAAATGTCTCCTTTCAATGGGACATCAAGATAATGTTCTTGGTTTCTAAGTTCAGAAGAAAACTTGAAGCCTACTAGAAAATGGCAAACCTCACTCATCGTTTTTTGAAGATATATTTCAACAAAATAAAGGCGTTCTAAAAATGCAATTAAGAACCAAATTCTCGGCGCTTTTGTTTCCAAAAATGAGAAGTTCAGCTCAGTCGAACCACACAGTTGCAATGCCCTCAGTTTGACTGAACAGTCAGGTCCCGATAGGCGACAACCCAATCTTTAACAATTAACCAGAAGCTACAGTTCAGTTCATCGAAAACGAAGCAAACTGCATCAATTTATTACTTGCATTTGCATTTGTAAATCACTCAAATCTCAGAATGGATCCGATATAATTTTACAAATTGCAAACAGTTGATTGCAAAATTTAAGCGATAATTATCACTCAAAATCTTAAGAAAGAATAACAATATTTTAATTTCTCGATTCGACGACTAAGATATATCGAAATAATATTAAATCCAGATTTTAATTGAAAACCTACAATCAAAAATCTTAACCGATTAAAAAAATAAGAAGAAAGAAAGAAATGGCGAGATGTTTTACCTGTTAATGCTATTGTTCTTCCTGAAACTTGGTCGTTGGTCCCGCTCCCGCTCCCTCTCTCCTGTCTCTGTCTCTCTTTCAATAGCAAGGGATGTGATTTGGTAGGCGTGTTACCAGCTTTTTTGACCCTTTCGTCCGGACCCACTTTAATACTCAGATCACAACCGTCAGTCCGTCATTTCCATTCGGATTCTTTTTTTTACAAAAAGGTAAATTGTTATAAATAAGATTATATTTACGTCGTTTTCTTACACCACTCTTTATCGTTACATTTACATTAAATTAAAAATTAATATTTTATTAAAATATTATTTAAAAAAAAAACTAATTTATAATTAAATATAAGTATAATATAAATAAATAAATAATATAAAAATATAATTTAAATATAATATTCGATTGTTATTTCATAAAAAATAAATCATTAACCATATATTTAGACTTTTATTAAATCTTGTTTAAAATATTTGCGCGAAAGCTGTCTTATAAAAATTAAAAAAATATATAAATCAATTTTATTTCATAAATTCAAATAATTCCATTAATTCTCTCAAAAAATTCAAATCTATGAGTGGATGCCTCAGCTTTTCAATAGTGTTGATTAAACCAGGTTGGGCCAGTCCCAGCTCCGTCTACGACAAAACCATCTTCGGCTGGCAATCCATGACTATAAGACCTATGGGACCCTGTAAGCCCATTTTCAAACTATCCATGACTATAAGACCTATGGGACTGCCTGTAAGCCCATTTTCAAACTATCCAAGCCCAGGCAAGTACGGAACCCAGAAGCTGGGGATTGAATCCAGACACATACCCAATAACGAAAGATAGTTCAGAATGTCAGAAAACGAAATAATAATTTTTCTATTTTTACCTATTATAAATTCAAATAATATTATTTAATTTTTTTATTAAAAGTTTTTAAAAACCAAAATCCTATCAATTGAGTTTGTATATTTTGTATATATATCGCACAATTCAATGTAATTATCTCAATGGTATTGTTTAATCTATGTATATTGTATTAATTAACATGATGTGGTAGTTAGTATAATATGACATATCAAAAACATGTATTGAATAATTTATTGTAAGAAAATATATCAATAAATTGCAGCATGTAGAACTAGAACGTGCCATTAAGCCTATAAATTATTGAGATGAATTTGTTCTTATAGTACTTTTAGAAGAGATTTGAATGAGATAATTCTATACAATTCTTTGAGGTATTACGTTTTTAGTCAATTCCAGTTTTAATATATTTATCTGTCTTTATCTATTTCAACCCCAACGCTCCGTTTGGTTCGGAGTAATATTTGATAACAGTGGTAATGTTGTGCGCAATTTTTCACAGTGAGTCTGCATAAGTCGGGGACAGATTTTGAAGCCGAAAGGTTTTGGGAGGGCTGAATAAGATGGTGTCCGGAAAATAATTACATCACCAATAAATGTGTTCGACCAAGATGAAGCCCGATTTATTTAGAGGTCGACAAATCCATGAGCTCGACAAATAAATGAGCCCGCTAAGAAACACAGTCAGCATCGAAGATAAGCCTTATCCCCCTGAATATCGGGATAAGTTCCGATTCGAATTTAAACTGATCGCCAAATCCCCCAAATTTCGGGATATTTTTCCTTTCAAAATTGTAATCCCGGATTTGGCGGGCTTATCTTATAAAGAATTGTACTATAAATACCCTTATTTCTTATTGAAAATGGGTGACAAAATCTATTCAATAACAGTAAAAAGTGAATGTATGCATTCTAAATTCATAGTCGAACCACTCTAAAAATCCTAGTGTCTTTTTTATTACTGCATTTTATTTGTTCATATCTGGTTATTATAAATCACGCACACACCCATTCCGATTCCGATCACGGTCAATCGGATCCATCTAGTTGGTGCGAATTTCTACATAACATTTTAGCGTTAAAAGGAGGGTCAATCTGAAACAACAATAAGTTCCATTAAGCAACAATCTAACAAGAGATATGGTCTGTATCAGAACATCCAGAAATCAAAACGAAGAACATGACAATGCGGATGCCATTCAGCAGGAAGGCAACAGTCGTCTGCCGCCAATTCATCCTCCGCCAATCACCGAAGCCCCTAGGGCTAGGCCTTCCAACCCAAAACATGGTGAGCTAATAGACATGATTAAGTCTCTAACCAATGTGATGCAGGTTATGTAACAGGACATGGCAAGGATGAAGAAGGCGCAAGAAGCAGAGCTTGACAGGCCAGTATTCACTAAGTCAACCTCGACTAGGGTAAGCCAATAGCAAGTTGATCGCTCAGGATCGTCTGTGCCAAGAGAGACTCAACGAGCTCCCACTCACATCACTCGGAGCCAGGTGCCTCGTCGCACCAACAATCCAGGGAGGCGGCCTGGAAAGCAAGTCATGGGCGAGATTGACTCACCTATGAAAACTCGCTCCAAACAGCGAGATGGAGGCAATAGGCGTGCTAGTTATAACCCACGCTCAAGACAAGCCCACCCATCGGGCAAAACCCACAAGTTCCAATGCCATCGTGAGCAAGATAGTACGTACGATAGTACTTATTATCCAAGCCACCAGGCTACTGAGTTGCGCACTAGCGCGCATAGTCCTTTAATTCACACGGTGGGTCTCAGGACCCATCTGGTTGAGCAGTGAGCCATCATAGCTCAGAATGTCAATCCTGCTACAAATGAGCTCGACCAAGTTCAAAGAATGCTAGATGATTTGAGAGCTCGGCAGGAGAATGCAAGTCAGGTAGAATCGATTGTTAGTTCACCATTTGTAGAAGAAATCTATCAGGCGTCACTGCCATTGGGATTCAGGACACAGCGACACCAGAAATGAAGTACGATGGAAATGGAGAACCAAAAGAACACCTCGATGCATTTAACGACTTTACTGAGTTGTATCAGGTCTTCGACTTGGCGAAGTGTTAGTGTTTTGCAGTGACACAAGTGGGGGATGCCAAGAAATGGTACAAGAGATTGGTCGCGGGCTCCATACATTTCTACCAACAGTTCGCCTCTCTGTACTTACAACAATTCCAAGCGAGATTGCAGTTTTTTATGTCACTTAGCTACTTGAGCAATATTCGCCAGAAGAAAGGCAAGTCTCTAACCTCCTATTTGAGGAGATTCCAGAGCGAGCAGACTAAGGTCGGTAACGCTCCGAAAGAATCACTCCGGACTTTATTGATTGTTGGGGTTAGGCCGCAAATGAAGTTTTGGAATGAATTGCAGAGGGAAGATCATGTGAGTCTGGTCCAATTCTACAAAATGGCTGCGAGACATCAGCGAGTAGAAAGCTCGCTAGCAGCCTTAAAAGGG
>WYDK02000080.1:3077911-3089132 GCA_009867345.2 Toxicodendron radicans
ATGTGAGTCTGGTCCAATTCTACAAAATGGCTGCGAGACATCAGCGAGTAGAAAGCTCGCTAGCAGCCTTAAAAGGGGCCCCCGTCAAGTAATAATAATGAGCAGCGATAAGATTGCTCAACGGACAAGAGAAGGGTCCAAGATCAAATAGAGAGGTCCCGATTCAACAAGAGACCAATGGTAGAGTTTAGAGAAAGGGAACTAGTTGCCCGATTTGTGAAGTACACTCTGCTGGTGGCCTCGCTCTCACATATTTATAAGGCATCTAGGGAAGTAAGAAAAGCTCCCCGACCAAAAAAGATGAAAGCTTCGTCATTCAGGAGGGACCCCAAAAAATATTGTCAATTTTCCATAGTGATATGGGGCATAACACAGATGAATGTCGAAATTTAAAGGATGCGATTGAGGAGCTGATAAGGAAGGGGCATCTGAAGGACTTTGTGGAAAAGAAAAAAGAGTCAGAGAAGCCGACTGAAAATGAAACGCAAAGGAGCCCGTCACCACCGCCACCACTAGATGGGTACAAGGTAAGAATGATATATGGCGGACCCAGCTCAATAGGCAATTCGTGGCATGCTCGGGAAAGGGATGCTCGAGAAGCCAGGACGCATTCGGTTCCCAAAGTAATGACAGTGGGAACAAGGCTGCAGAAAAGGCCAATGGTAGATAGTGGGTGATAGGGTTCACTAGAGAGGGGTACAAGCAGTACCGTATGTACACTCCCGATGATATCGTTGTAGATGCTATGATTGGAAATAGCCAAGTGTTCCGATTAATGGTTGATAACGGGAGCACTGTTAATATTTTGTTCCTTGACATTTCGAGAAATGAGGTTTACAGAGTGCCGCCTAAGGCCATGCTCGCTACCCATTTATAATTTTACTGGTGATAGCCTACTCCCCATGGGAGCAATTGACCTTCCCGTGATAGTAGGGGAAGGAGAATGCACAAGGACTGAGATGCAAGAATTCATAGTGGTCGATTGTCCAACAACTTACAATGGGATTTTGGGCAGACCATTCTTGAATGATTTTTAGGCAGTAGATTCAGTCTGATGCTGAGCCATCAAGTTATTGACCGAGAATGGGATCGAGATTCATAGAGGCTCGACTGCCGATACAAAAAGTTGTTATAACAACGTCATGACTGCGGCTACCAAGTGGTATATGCTGAAGACCGTGGTAATCACTAAAACCAGCGCGCACTTTGGGCCACTAGAAGATACAATTGATCCTTGCCTTCACAAAGAAGACCCCGTAATGGGCCCTACTGAGGAATTGCGGGATATCTCAACAAGTGAAGACGACCCAAGCAGAGTATTAAAGATTGGGAACGGGTTGAGTACTACATTAGCAGGCCAGTTGACTGAGTTTTTGAAAATAAATTTAGATGTGTTTGCCTGGGTGCACGCTGACATGGTGGGTATTAACACATAGGTGATGTGCCACAAATTAAACATTGACCTCGAAGCAAAGCCAATCAGGCAGAAGATGAGGTCGATGGATTAGAAGTTATCCCAGGCGCTCAAGGAGGAAGTTGATAAGTTGTTAAACATCAACTTCATCAGGGAAGGTAGGTACCCGAATTGACCCGCCAATCCGGTGCTGGTGAAAAAATCAAACTACATGTGGCGGACTTGCGTTGATTTTACGGATCTTAACAAGGTATGCCCGAAAGATAGCTTTCCGTTGCCTAGGATCGACCAGCTTGTTGATGCAATTGTCGAGCACGCACTGCTTAGTTTCATGGACTCATATTCAGGATATAGTCAAGTCCCCATGCATCAGCCTAACAATGAGCATAAATCTTTTATCACTGACCGCAAAATTTATTGTTACAGGGTGATGCCCTTTGGGCTTAAAAATGCAGGGGCAACTTATCAGCGGCTGGTAAACAAGATGTTTGCCGTGT
Source organism: Toxicodendron radicans (assembly GCA_009867345.2). NCBI lineage: Eukaryota > Viridiplantae > Streptophyta > Magnoliopsida > Sapindales > Anacardiaceae > Toxicodendron > Toxicodendron radicans. Next base: position 3,079,823 of record WYDK02000080.1, read on the forward strand.
AGATCGGAAACACAATGGAGGTGTATATCGATGACATGCTCGTCAAATCTACAGAAGCATGATAATATATCTGGCACTTGGCTGCCATGTTTGAGATCCTCATAAAGTACCAAATGCGGCTAAATCCTTTAAAGTGTGCATTTGGTGTAAGTTCGAGCAAATTTCTGGGTTTCATGGTAAACCAACGGGGTGTCGAGGCCAACCTCGATAAAATACAAGCAAGTTCAAAGTTTGACTAGGCGGGTAGTGACACTCAGTCGGTTTGTTTCCAAGGCAACTGATAGATGTTTACCGTTCTTTGAAACGCTGAAAGGAAACAAGAGATTTGAATGGACTGAGGAATTTGAAAGGGCGTTCCAAGAGTTGAGAAAGCACCTTGGTCAACCTCCTCTTTTGTCAAAGCCAGTTTTTGGCGAGCCCCTACTTCTGTACCTGGCGGTGTCTTTTTTCGCCGCCAATACAGCACTGATAAGAGAAGAGGCATGGACTCAGTGGCCGATATATTATGTGAGTTGAAGGCTGGATGATGCGGAGACCAAATACCCGGAGATGGAAAAACTTGCTTTGGCCTTGATCGTAGCATCTAGAAAGCAGTGACCTTACTTTCAGGTGCACACTATACATGTGTCGACAAATTCCCCTTGAGGAAAATGCTCCAAAAGCTCGAGACATTAGGCAGATTAATTCAATGGTCGCTGGAGTTAAGCCAGCATGAAAAAAATTACTTTCCATGAATGGATATCAAGGGGATAGCTCTCGCCGATTTCAATTTCGAGTTCTCTTATTAGCCCGAAGAAAACATGATATCCGCAGAGCCAAATACAGATGAAACCATCGCCTCGAAAATAGCCGAGGCGGAATTATGTTGGCGATGGAAGTTGTTTGTGGACGGGTGCCCAAATGAAATCAGGGCTAGTGCTGGTTTGTTGTTAGGAAGCCCCGAAGGGAAGAAATTTCGAGCAGTTGTTAAATTTGAGTTCGTTGCATCGAACAATGAGGCAAGTATGAAGCTCTCTTCGGGGGAATCGAGCTAGCCAAGAAAATGGGCGCGGAGTCGCTCATAATTTTTCAGCGACTCGCAGCTCGTAGTTCATCAAGTATCAGGAGAATATCAAGCCAAAGAAGGAAGAATGGTCCCGCCTATCTGCAGAAGGTAAAGCTTGAGCTAAAGTCTTTCAAAAGTTACAAGATTCAGTATATTCCAAGGAAGCAAAATTCAGTGGCTGATGCACAGGCCCGCTTGGCTTCTTCAATAGGTTGTGAACTGGCGAACCCAATACTAATGAGGGTCCTACAAAAGTCAAGTATAAGCCCGCCAGAAGAAAGTCTAATGTACATAGCCCGTCGATGTAGCTGGATGGATCAAATCATCTCTTATTTGAAGGATATAGAAGTTCTTTAAGATAGGAATGAGGCACGAACCTTGCGTGCAAAATCAGCCCCATACACTCTAATTAATAATAAGTTGTACAATCGGGGATATGACACCCCATTGCTCAAATGTGTTGATAGGGAGGACGCGGACTATATTCTCCTAGAATTTCATGAAGGAATATACAGGAACCATTATGGTAGGGGAGCTCTGACCTAAAAGGTGTTGCGCCAATGTTATTATCGGCCAACAGCTTATGAAGATAAGACGGAGTTTGTTTGCAAGTGTGATAAGTGCCAGAGGTTCACTGATATTCCGTTAGCACTACCCCAAGAACTCACAACTTTAAACAGCTCATGGCCTTTCATAGTACATGGCATTGACTTGGTGGGTCTGGTGCCTTAAGAGAGGGGTGGGGTCAAATTCCTTGTGGTCGCCGTCCACTATTTCATAAAATGGGTGGAAGCCGAGCCATTAGCTATAGTGACATCGAGCAAAATGAAAGATTTTGTTTATAAAAATATTTTCTATAGATTTGGACTCCCACATACTATAGTTACGGATAATGAAAAACAGTTCGACAGTGAGGGGTTCGTCTCATTTTGTGATGGGCTCGGCATCAAGAAGAGTTTCTCGACCGTTTATTGACCTCAAGCAAATGGGCAGGTCGAGACTATGAACAAGGTAATCAAACACACCCTAATAAAAAAGCTCGACACTTTGAAAGAAAGATGAGCAGATGATTTACCCGAAATATTATGGTCTTATTGAACCACAATTAGGACTTCGACGGGCGAGACCCCGTTCTCGCTCGTTTATAGCTGAGGGGCAATAACCCTGGTCGAAGTGGGAGTAAAAACGTTCAAGCGAAAGATGTTTGATGATGACATTAATGATTCTTTACTATGACTAAAGCTCGACCTGATTGATGAACATCGGGCAAAATCGCAAATAAGGCTCGCATCCTACCAGTAGCGAGCTAAGCAATACTTCAACTCCAAAGTTAAGAATTGAGAGTTCAAAAAGGGGGCTCTCGTGTTAAGAAGAGTAGTGTCCTCTGCAAAAGAATCGAGGTGAGGGGTGCTCGGTCTGAAATGGGAAGGTTCGTTCAGAATTTATGAGAAAATGGGGCCAGAAACTTTTCATTTGGAATACTTGAATGGGACGACAGTTTTGCGACCTTGGAATGTTAAGCGCTTGAGGAGGTATTACCAATGATCCAACTCGATTAGTTAAATTTTGGTTATGTAAATTTCTGTTTTTGCTCTGTAATCGGGCGGAGTCTACCCTTTAATTTCAATAAAGTGTATTATTCAGTACAATTTGTATTTTGTATTAGTTATAAGTTGTGTAAAAGTTCGAAGTCTAAGCTCGCCTGATGAAATGGTATTAACCGCGCCAAAGGATGAGCTTAAGGGTGTAAAGCCTGATATCCGGCGATATGTATCTTGAAAATTAATCAGAAAAACTTGTCAAGAGAAGATCGACTAAACTTCAGCGACCAAGACTTGAGAAGTGTTTTAACACAAACTCATAGTCGTTGTGAGTACAATGTCTCCTTCGATATTTAGAAAATTTTGGATAAGTCTCGAAGTAAATCCAAATACTAAAACAATTCGACTTCAAGGAAACACAACAGTTCGTAAATAAATGTACTTAATTAAATGAAAAGAATTAAGTTCATTGTATAAAGAAAAAAAAAAGTACAAAAATGAATCATTCAGCAAAGGGAATGACAGCATCAACAGCTTGATCAAGTTCAGTTAAGGCAGGGCTCGCATCATTTTTATCTTGTCCGCCCCCTGAGATCTCTTCCTCCTCGCCCGATTCACTGCTCTCAACGTCAGTCTCCTCAGCTTTGAGCTCATCAGCCTCAGGTTCATCGTCAACCGGGTAGACAAATGTGTCCCCATAAGCCTCACACTGAAGCCAGTCGTTCTCGGCCCGGTATTGTTTGGGGAGGAAGGAGTAGTCTTTATCGGGGTCAGCCTTATACATAATAGTAATGAGGTTGACTGAAATTCCCCACAAGTCAACCTTGAATTTCCTCTTGGACCTATTGAGGGTGCCTCTGAGGCGGACGTCTTTGGCTTTCTTTTCTTCGTAACCTTACCTCACATTGAACAAGTCATTATTTGTGCTGGATAAAGTGTCGTCTAAACTCTCCATTTTCTCCTGACCGACGGCCAGCTCATCGGTGATTTTCTTCTTCTCCTCAACAAGGTCGTCTCTCTCAACAATGGCTTTATTTTTAGTGGCCTCAAAAACGGTAAGCTTATCAATAAATTCTCTTTCTTTGATAGCCACATTCTCTTTAACCGCCTTCAAGTCCGCCAACTCGGTTTTTAGCTCCTTTACTTGCTTGTGCCTCGCCCGAACTTTATCAAACGTCTTGTCCTTGGTGGCGATGGTGGAGTTGATCGCCTTAGCGGGGTCTTCCAAGACGTGGTAGTTGTCTTGGTAAAGAATGCTCAACATGCAGTGCGCCTAAGGAAAATAAAAGAAAAGTGAGAAAAACGCAAAGAAATAAGACAACAGTCAGGGTCAATTAATAATATTACCTTGCTCATCGCCTTTGTTGTGCTGAAAAGACGACTGTGGGCGGGCAGTGCTTGAAATTATTGAAAGAATTTGTCAGAGATAGATTCTTTTGTCACTATGGTCCTAGGGGCGAGCTTATCGAGAAGCGTGAGGATGAGAGCATCCAGCTTCGATTCGTCAGCTTCATCCTTCGAGCGGGCACAGGTTGCCGCGCTTAGTTCTTTCCCTTTGGCCTGGGGCGATTTTGAACTTTTTCCTTTCCAGCTCGATATAGTCCTCTTCTTGGGGACCAGTTCCATCAGAGCAGCGGGCTCATTCGTAATTTTCTTTGAGCTGGGGGCACTTGGATCCTTACCCCCGGGCCGTTTGGTTCCGGCCGTTTCCCTAGCAATTGGATCTTTTGGTGCAACAGCTGTGGCCACCTTGGGCTTGGGGTCGGGGTCTATTTTAATCCCCTCGACCAATGATTCACCTTGCTTCAAGGCCGATTTTGGTGTGTAGTTCGTGGGCCTCTTAGCAATTTTCATTCTTGTGGGCTGACAACAAGAGTTAGAAATTTAAGTCAAGTTAAAATTGAAAGCGAGCTGAAATGATACCTTTCATTTTGCAGGGCAGGGAAATGTAGGCGGCGGTAAATTTAGCAGACTTTGGACAGAATCCTTATAAAATAAGATTGGAAAGCGTGGCGAGTTCAGTTACGTTGCACTGCTATTCAGAAAGCCTGCTGAAAAAGTGAGGCGAGTTGTATTATAGTTACGGGGAGTTCCGATCACGGTTCGCTGAAATAAAAGGAAAGATAAGAAAGTTAGTAAAAAAAAAACGACGTGAAAAGAGAATTGCAGACATACATGCATCCCCCCTGAAGTTTCCGCCATTACCACAGGGGAAGAAAAAGAAATCGGAATCCCAATCTTTGATCTTGTCGGGGATCCCGGTCAAGCCCTTAAAATTTTTCCTGCCCATCTTAGACAGGTAGAAGGTGTCGTCTTGACCTCTCTTTAACTTGTATAGAAAGGCGAGCTCATCAATGTTAAGCTTTCCCAGATTATTCGCCAAGAATGCTATGTGCAAACCAATAATGATCAAGTAAGAGTTCGTGGTTAATTGGAGAGGGGCGACGTCAAAATAGTTGACCACGCTCATGAGAAACGGGTGTGGCGGAATCGCCAGCCCGCATCTCAACAAGGTCTCGGACAGGGCGGCCCAGCCCAATGGGGGAATTTTCCTAAAATACCCCGTCGGCAGCATCAAAGAGGAGTTGATAGAATACTGCCTACGTATCCTAGCGAGGTCCTCCTCAGTAATCGAAGAGGATGGTTGCTTCTTTAAAATGGTAAAAACTAGTGAGGTGATGACATTAATGGAATCGTTGGAGCGGTTGCTAGAGTCTGCATCCAATTTGGAGGCACCATCGTCCCCAAACAACTCGTTAAGACTAGAGTTAGAGCTCGACATTTCTGCGAGCACACGGACACCTGAAACACGAATAAACAAGTGTTATTGTCGAGCCTAATAGCCGAAAAAAAGACACTTATACTCGGTCCAGGTGCCTCAAGAGCCCGATGGTGAGCTCTAAGAAAAATATTATTCCTAGTTCTATTTAAACTCAGATTCCGATAACGGAATCCAACGACCTATTTGGTCACTTTTCTGCTTGTTTCTCGAGGAGAAACCCATAAAACTCTAAGGGAACACCTCTACAGAACTATGCAAGCAAATTCCTATCTACTCGTTTACGGAGACAACAATAACAACGGCAAATAAGGGATAAAAGTTGCTTACTTGGAAGTTTGACGACAAAGATCACCAAAAAAGTCAGCTTGAATAAGCTTGGAGACACGAAAAAATCTCTGCAGAGTAACAACTGAAAACGTGAAGTGGAGAAGGAAGAAGTGAAGTCACCATTTTATAATGAGAATGGTTCAGGTGGGAGCTCATCATGACCGTTGATTTGGGTGAGTAATCCTGGCCCTTGATCGTGGGGGCGATCTGAACTGTCCAAGATTGACACGTGTGGACAATCAAAGAGAAGTAATGTAATCGTTGAACTCTATAATGATAACATCTTACACACTAAAAGACGTTTTCGCTCGTTGCTAGCTGTTAAAGTAACTGACAAGGCGACAGCAATAAATACGTGACAGTCCAGCCTAATCGTTCTTGGTATTAGTGATCGAGGGTTTCGAGGTGGCGGACTTAATTGACAATAGTGTTTGAAGCCCAACACCGACCTCTAAACACTGGGGGTCGATGTCGTGCGCAATTTTCCATAATGAGTCCGCATAAGTCGGGGACAGATTTTGAAGCCGAAAGGTTTTGGGCGGGTTGAATCAGATGACGTCTGGAAAAAATGACATCGTTAATAAATGTGTTCGACTAAGATGAAGCCTGATTTATTCAGAGGTCGACAAATCCATGAGCTCGATAAATGAATGAGCCCGTTGAGAAACACAGTCTGCATCAAAGATAAGCCTTATCCCCTAAATGTCAGGATAAGTTTGGATTCGAATTTAAATTGATCACCGAATCCCCCAAATTTGGGATATTTTTTCTTTCAAATTTGTAATCTCAAATTTGGTGGGCTTACCTTATAAAGAAATGTACTATAAATATCCCCTTTTTTTTATTGAAAAGGGGTGACGACATCTATTCAATAACAGTAAAAAGTGGACGTAGGCATTCTAAATTCATAGTCGAACCACTCTAAAAATCCTAGTGTCTTTTTTATTACTGCATTTTATTCGTTCATAGCTGGTTATTATTAATCACGCACACACCCGTTCCGATTTTGATCACGATCAATCAGATCCATCTAGTTGGTGCGAATTTCTGCATCAACAGGTAATAATATTTAAATTGCTTAGATGACGATGTTTTGTTGACAAGTAAAAAAAAAATTCCTAGAAAGAAAAAAACATTACAAAAATGTTATAGCCCCCCGTCATTTTTACCCTCTTTTATTATCATTATACCCTTAAACCCTAAAATATTTGGACAAAATTAGTCTTTCCCTTATTAATAATTACAAAACCCCAACCACTCTAAACTTTAATTTGTAACAAAATCACCCACCTAAACTTTAATTTGTAACAAAATCACCCCCCCCCCCCCAAGCCTAATGTAATATTATTAATAAAATTTAATAATAAAAATTATATTATTAATTAAATACTAATATAATATTATTAATAAAAATAATGTTATATTAATAGTATTATATTAGTATTTAAAAAAAATGACAATTTAGTAATCTAAATAATTTATTTATCAAATAAAAAATATCAATATAATATATTCACTTCCAACCAAAAATATTTTAAATAATATAATATTCTAATATACTATCTTTCTAATAATCTTATTATTTAAAAATAAAATATTATAATAACAATAAAAGATGTATCTTAAAGATTACGTAATCCAATTTACTTTTAATTATCACGGAAAAGATATGGTTGCTCTTAAAGTTTAAAAGGTGGTTGAAATTGACGGAATTATGTTGGTGAATTAAATTGAGAAATAAATAAATAAATTTGATTTCACAACACGACGAAGATCACTGTTATATTTGCATTCAGAATATGAGAATTAGGGAATATTCCTTTTTCATGAAAATAGAAAAAAACAGTGGAATTCATAGTTAGCGGTCAGTTAACAGACGGCGTGTCGTTTTTACCGAAATCACACGCACATCGATTTCAAAAAGGAGCGGTGTGCCAGTAGCCGCCCACTCCACACGTAATACTTGTTCAGTTGACGGCAGCTATGAAGTGAAGGCTGGTGACACGTGGAGAGCAAGCGAAGTCTGGATATTGAGCGGGCCCCACTACACAACAAACCGAAAATGACTTTTGACCTAATGCGGCGAAGGCTTTGTATGTCTCTGAAATTTCAACACGTCACAAATTCCTCACGGCTTTCTCTGAGCCGTACGCATAACCACCGCCACTTCACGTGCTGCGATAGTTGCGTGTTTCAATATCAGTTAGGAGAGTTTGATTCCTCACGCGCGTGCGGTGAGCGTACAACAATTAATTATGGTTTGTTGCATCTCACGCAGCGGTTGCTTCACATTCATCTCATCTCAACTAAAATATTCAAAACATTTTCATCTATGACCACGACACGAGTAACACCTAATCTCCTGTAAGCCTAATTTCTGATTAGAATAGGATTTAGCAGAAATTTAAATAATAAAATATTAAAAATAGCAATTAATTATTTAGTAATTAACTCATGTCAAGAGTATATTTCAAATATAATCATTTTCTCAACATAAAGGTTTTTTCGTGAATATAACATTTTTCGTGTCTACGTCATAAAACGCGTTACGCTGCACACGTCGTGAGACCCCTAGCTAGGCCTATGCAATGTCATGTCTTTTTGACTCGAGTGTCCAATTTTATTATAATGCATGCATGAATGGACAAGTGTCATTTCATTGAGATGTTTGATGTGATACATGCATGGGCCAAGATAGCTGGCCGACTGAAAAGGAGGACCCCACCGAAAGCGGCAGCGACGGCTCCACTCGCAAATCCAAAAACAAATAAAAAGGACTCGTGGGCCCACACCTGCCTCCTATTACGCTCCTCTACGCTTCCTGCCTCTTACCTAGCAAATACTTTAAATTTTGGACGGCAAATATTACACGTGCCGGCCTCCATGTTCACAGACATGTAACCCGTCAACACGGAATGTGAGGGCCCTACCTTTACTCACAGAATGAGAAACTCTCGTGATTTGCTCAGTACGCAGAGATATGATTTTTCCACTAATTATTATTTTATTATATTTCTTCTATTCACATAGTTTAGCCTTTGACAAGACAAAGGAATCTATTAAGATATCAATGTTAGTAGTTGCTTCTGATTTCTTCACACTTTTGCTACATTATTTGTTACTTAAATCGTTTATAAAATTGAATTAATATCTTTTTAAGTGATACTGTGTTGTTTACTTTAGGGGCTATGTTATTAAGTTGTCAAAAGATAGATTTGAAATTTGATTCAAAATGTTAAGTCCAAATTGTTTAAAAACAATAACGACTGACTTTATTTTAATACAATATTACTATTTTATTTAATATTTTATTTTAAAAAATACTAATACATATTTTTTTTATCAATATTATTATTTAAATTTTATCTTATTAATACACATTTTTTATAAATATTATTTAAATATTATCTAAATCCAATCATATTTTAATAAATATCAATACATATTTTTCCACAAATATTATCTAAATACTATCCAAATATTACTCATCCACTTTTTACCACTATTCTAAATACTACTAAAAAACTAAACAAACTAACCCAATATCATCATTTTCATTATCATATTTTAATAAATACCAATATACATTTTTTTATAAATATTAATTTATAAATT
>WYDK02000080.1:3092293-3137436 GCA_009867345.2 Toxicodendron radicans
ACAAATTGAATTAATCCTAGCAATGAATAGATCAAATATTAAGGTGTCATCCTACTTTTTATGCAAACATAACCAAACTGAAGAAACCAAATATTCTAACAGTTTATTAGAATTACGATTTCATGTTTATTAGTATTTAAATTATTAATATTATAATAGTTTTCATTTATTTGAATTAATGAGAATGTGAAAAGATTATGCCACATATATTAGAATAAATGAATTAATGAGAATGTAAAAATATTATGCCACATATTTATCCAACATGTCAAAATGAAGCAATTATATTGCTTCTAAAATTTCATTTGTGCTTCTAAAATTCCATTTGTCAATATCTTAGAGCTTAAAAAATCCTATATGTCAAACAAAGAGTTATGCTTTAGCTTTATATTAGATATAGATATATAGATATATAGATTCCTCATGTTTTAACGGTTATAAATGTTTAAATCTTGGATTTTGATTATGTTTCGTATTTTGTGGGGTAACTTGAGGAGTTAAATCAAATTGAATTCAAAATCAAGAGTTTTGGAGAGGAAAAATCAGAACCCAAAAAAATATACATTCCAGAAGAGGTTTTTGCTTAAAGTGTGGCACGTCCTGTTTTCCCAGAACGTTCACAGAAGCAGTCAACAGATAAAGTGTGGGCGCACTTTACTAGATTCAAGGTTTTGACTTTGTTGGAGAAAAAAGATATGTATGACACCTGGAAATATTTAATTACCCATTCTTATCTCTAGTATTTGCCAAGACTCCCTGAGATTTGCTTTCTTATCTAGGGAGGGTAACTATTATTAGATGAAGTAATTATTATAAATAGGGAGAATTATTCACAAGAAATGACTTATTCTTCTTCTCTCTTCTTTATGCGTTCTTTTAATTATGAGTAATTAAATGTTTTTCTTCCAGCTGAAAGATAATTGAAGGTTTGGTTCTTCAAGAATTGTGAGATCTAAATAATTTTCAGTGTTCTTTTACTTCTTCATTATTTATATATGTTCTATATTTATTAAAAATTATTATCTTGATTGATTGATGCAAAGGGCCCGTTGTTCAATTATCAGGTTAATAAATTGTCATTTAGAATTTTAAATCCGTAATTGTTTAAATGTTCTAATATTAGTGGTAAAATAACATACTTGATTATAGAGAGATTTTCAATTTATATTATGAAGACATATAATCTAGTCTAAATGAATCGAGCTTATGTATTTGTTGGCTAGAATTGGTAGTCTCTTTAATTATTAATGTTGTCGATAGATTAAATCCTAAAAGCTTGTTTAGGGTTGTTTATTGATTAGAGAAATAATCAAAGAACTTGTTTTGGTTATCGAGAAAGTAAGGAGAGATGGCTTGTTAGAGCTTGTTAATAACCATAACCAATTTAGTAAAGAATAGAAGATTTTATCCTTGTATCTGTGATCAATTCTCTAAACCAATTCTGAAATTATACATTTGGTTTGATATTTGCCTGATATTGACTTCTCCTTAATTTTTAGTTGATTATAATTGCTTTTATTTCACTTTGAAATTTCAAAACCCCCATTTTCTTTGCTTTAATTTCCATTAAAATAAATCTACCCAATCTCTGTGGACACCACCTTGCTCATCACTGTTACAATTTGTATTTTTTCGAGAGTGAGAATTTTATTATTTGTTGGATTCAACATCCACCAAACAGATTATAAAGCTTAGACAATAAAAACCAAACTATTGCTATATGCCATGAGACCTCTGTCTTTTAAGAGGTGCACAAAACATACTGAGGAAATATAAAGAATGTGCAATTTTAACATTGCAAGTTGATCATTCTTTTGTGAATGAGTTTTACTCTAAAAATTCACTTCTTCATTATAATGAACCTGCAGCTCCTTTACAAGGGTTTCATACAAATTTAGAATTGATCATACCTTAGAATTGGTGGAACTGGAACTAAAATTGGAATATTCAAATTCTGTATCACTTATTCAGATCTTTTAAATGGGTTATGTTTTGGACTTGAATTGTTCCATAGGTTGTAATTCCAAATGAAAAGTAGAATTTCTAAATTGTCTGTTTCATCTTGATACTTAATTCTGCATTATGCACTCTCCGATCAAATATATATTTCCTCAGTTCGGTTAATGAATTGTATCTAACCTTCCAAAATTAATGAAATGTCTGTTTTTGAGTGTAACTGTGCATGCTTGACGGATTATCGGCTTAAACTAACGCACTCGAGGGTGAGAGGGCAACGGCCCCTTGACGATAAGATCAATTAGTAATCGGGTTTGTAATTAGTTTGTAAAGTTTTGGGCTTGAGATAGTTTAACCAAAATGTGATCCGATTTACTATTTTGTATTGTGACAATAAGTTTAGAAAAATTATTGAAAGAGAGAGTAGAGAAAGATTGAACTACCGTCACTATTATTGTACTGCTGTAGATTTCTGAAACTCAAAAAAAATTGTTCAATTTTGAGTCCAAATGTTAGACGTAGTTCCTTTGAATTGGGAATAAAACAAGATAAATTGTGTCTTTTTCACTTTTTTGCTTCTATATTTTGTGTGTTTTAACGTTATTTTTCAACAAATATCACGAAAAACTTCAAACACAACGATAAACAAACAAATAGCATTCACATATTTTATCACTAGAAAAACAATGCAATTTTATCTTAAAAAATTATTTGAGTGTAATATCTACCCAACTCACATAAAAACATACTTAAATAAGCATATGCTCATGCCTAAAATGTTAAATCTAGATCTACCTTCTAGCTGGGAGAACACCAGTAGTGGGTGAATAGCAATTATAATTGGCGGAGCGGAGAGCATGAACAATGGGATCTTCAGCTACAGTAGGAGACCGAAAGCTGGGAAAGGCAGAGGGGTCGCCATGGCCTCAAGGAATTGTGGGTCTTGGATCATATTTGTTGATATTGTCCATTAACTTCATCAACACTCCTTTAATGGTGATGCTGGATGCAGTAGTGAGGTCTTGGTCTATATTTTCTGTTTTGTGGCGGCAAGAGTTTGAGTTCAGTGACTATGAGCTGGGGCTGGGAGCCTGAGAGTCCGCCACGTTTCCAGTATATATACAGCCCAATATATGTACAGAAAGTGCTCATAGTTTTAAAGATATGATTAGATAGGATCAAGCCTAGTGAACTTGGAAATGTGTCAGAAGTGGATTGACAATTTGTGTAGGGTCAACAAATCTAAGAGGAGAGAAAACCTACTGCAACTTTAAACCAATGCAGTTTTGACACAAGATCAGCTCAATTAAAGATTAAATTCCATGTTCTCTCTCCGTCAGTTTTAATGGTAGAAAAGAATCTTGTTTGTCCTCTGGCCATATGTGGTCAGCACTTAGTAGCCCTTATCTCTCTGCATCAAACCTCATATGAAGCACCTTGGAAACATTTAGTCTTCACTGACATCAAGGGAAACATCTGAAGGAAGAACTAAAAAATAATGGAGAAAATGTGGAAGAAATGGTGTTCTATAGTAAATGAAGAACTGAACCCAGGTATAGATATAACTGTCACCGTCAGAGGCACTCTGAGTAAGCTGAGGCAGAGTATCAATGAAGCAGATCAAAGGCTTGTTATTCCACTTAGCCATGGTGACCCTGGTGCTTTGTCTAGCTTTCGTACCAGTCACACAGTTGAAAAAGCAGTTGTTGATGCTCTTCAATCTGCTAAATTCAATTGTTATGCCCCATTTGTTGGTATTCTTCCTGCTAGAAGGTAGCTTAATTACGTAATTTCTTATTGTATGAAGTTGAACGTTCTTTAATTTTTCATGTTCCAAGCTTGTTCCGAATTATATATATATATATATATATCTATTGATGAGTAGGGCTGTTGCTGATTATCTCTCCCGGGACCTTCCATACAAGTTATCTCCTGAAGATGTTTATATCACATCAGGCTGTGCACAGGCGATGGAGATCATTGTGACAGTTCTTGCTTATCCAGGTGCCAATATTTTACTGCCTAGAGTAGGTTTCCCAAATTATGATGCTCGTTGTGCATTTAGCCATCTTGAAGTTCGTCACTATGATCTTCTTCCTGAAAAAGGCTGGGAAGTGGATCTTGATGGTGTTAAGGCTCTTGCAGATGAGAATACTGTTGGTATTCTTACGATTAACCCAGGAAGTCCATGTGGGAATGTTTTTTCGTATGACCACTTGAAGAAGGTTTGATCATTAATGCACATTATGCTCTTTAATTATCATGTAGTGTTGGTTCTCATAGTGTAATTTTGTTGAATTTTAGATAGCAGAGACGGCAAAAGAGCTTGGGATTCTGGTGATTACAGATGAAGTCTATGGTCATCTTACTTTTGGAAGTAAACCATTTGTGCCAATGGGAGTTTTTGGATCAATTGTTCCTGTTGTTACTCTTGGTTCCATATCAAAGAGATGGGCTGTTACTGGTTGGAAACTCGGTTGGCTTGTGACATGTGATCCCAGTGGCAACCTTCAAAAATCAAAGGTTCTTCCTTTCTCTTTCTCTCCTTGCATCTATAATTTTAGTACTCTAGTTTGTATATTCAGGCAAGTTCACAAATTGTATCCTAATGCCCTCTCAGATTGCGGATTACCTAAAGGCTTGTCTCAATATCATCTCCGACCCTGTAACATTCATTCAGGTACTCTATAAGAGACATAGTACTTAGATTCAGAAGACTTATTAGTCATCATAGTTTGATTGTCATGCTTTTCTTTGTTCATACTTTGTACATGTGCATTTGCTCATGTTTAATGCAAACAGGCAGCACTTCCGGAAATCCTTGAGAAAACAGAAAGCGATTTCTTCTTGAAAAGTATTAACCTGCTCAGAGAAAACTCAGAAATTCTTTGTGAGAGAATTAAAGAGATTCCTTGCATTACTTGCCCAACAAAACCTGAAGGATCTGTGTTTCAAATGGTGAGTCTGTAAGAAAGCTGGTACAATTAAGCATTTCATTGACAAATTATTTGAGGTTATATTTTGTTTATCAATTCCAGGCCAAGTTGGACCTCTCGTTTCTACAAGGTATTGATGATGATGTGGACTTCTGTTTCAAGTTAGCTAAGGAGGAATCCGTGATTGTTTTGCCAGGTGAGCAACAGAGAGAACACTTCAATTCTTTGATTCCTTTCTTGTTTTGGTAGAATTATGATCGGAAGTCATCTAATGGTTGTTATGAAATGCCACATCGACAGTAGATGTAATTTGAGGAATTAGAGTTAAGTACACATTACTTAACAAGTTATTAATATTTGCAGGGGTGATTGTGGGACTGAAGAATTGGCTACGCATGAGTTTTGCCCTCGAGGTAGAAACTCTTGAAGATGGGCTTGAGAGGATAAAAAGCTTCTGCCTGAGGCATGCCAGGCAAAAATAAACATCTATCGGGCAATTAGGCCCGGAATCCTGTATTTGGTACCCCCACCATTTGTTTCAACATATTCAAGTGAAAATAAAAGTATTTGGTGTCTTGTTTACTAAAATAAACTTCAATTGATGGCAAAATATATTCTCAAATAATGCTTGTTCTGGAAAAATTCCCTTTAACATTAGCTATCTTTCAGAATCTATTTTTGTATAATTTTGTTATCATCAGGTACTCTGTAAAATTCTCTTTTTAGAACAAAAATCCTTAGTAAAAAAGACTTGCAAAAACTACAATACAAGTGAATATCAACTAAATTAAGTGTACTTTAATGTTATTATTTTCAATAAAGATAATATCAAACTCAATCTCACAATTCTGATATGACAGTAATCTGTCTAACCAATTTCTTTATCATATTATTTTATTAAACCATCCAAACTAATTTATTACAAAAGCCCACAACACTACCCAAGTTCCGAGGTTAACGAATGGCACCCACTGAACAAGGCCCACAAACGGCACAAATCAAACGGCCTTCAATTTCTTACCGTTGAAGTTCATCGTTCCTCTGACCCCGCCGCCAAAAAAATTCAAACTTCACATAAACAAACAAAGAAAACCCTTTCCTCTCTCTAACGGCTCCTACCATTATTATCAAATTTCCTTCAAAGCCAAAATCCCTTCTTAACTCAATCCGTTCAAAGCCCACCAGTTTCTCACAAATCAGAATGCAACACTAAAATAATAAAATATATTTTCAAAGAAGGCAGAATCCTCTCAAAATCTTTTGTCTTTAATCAGTTCAGTTCGGTACAATTCAATTCAGTTCACAAAATCAATGGATTCAAACCCCAGTTCTCAAACCAAATCAGCCTCGCGCCTCGCAAGAATGAGCACTGAAGAGCCGCCACATCTAGACCTCATATCTCCTTCTCCCAGGAAACCCTCTTCGGTATCTCCCGCTCTTCCTCTCCCAGAATTGCTCTTACTCTCACCTTCTCCGTTGAGAAAATCAAGAACCCGTTTAGCGGATCGTCTTGATGTGGCTGAGGAGGTGGCTCTGGAGTCAACTGGGTCTCGTAGGAGATGCAAAACAAGAGGAGCTCAAATGGGCATATCGGGTTGTGGGTCTCCGAGGAATAACCGGAGGTTAAGGAGAAGATCGGAGATTGAGATAATGAGAGAAGAGAGGGATATTGGGTTAGTGGATGAGATTGGGAAGCTAAGAAAAAGGAAGCATAGCGTGCGGTCAAAGAAAGAGAAGCTTAGTTTAGTCCCTTGTGTTCCTTCTTCGAGTTTATCTCCAAGTATGAGCTGATGATTCTTTGATTGTTTTTTTGGTTTCATTTATTTTTTTACTTTTTATTTTGCGTTGATTTATGATTGGTTTGATGGTGATGTGGTGGATTTAGAAATGGATGATGGTGGTCACGGAAATCTTGATCGAATCGGGCATTTGTTTGCTGATTTGATAATGTGGAGAGATGTTGCAAAGTCGAGCCTTTGGTTTGGTCTTGGATGTTTATGTTTCTTGTCTTCTTGTTTTACCAAAGGAGTCAGCTTTAGGTGTGTATTTCTTATTCTCTCTATTGTCGTTTCATTTTCATTCTGTTTTGTATTTTGATTAATTAGACATCTAAATCTTTCCACTTCCATGATATAAGCATCTTTTCGGCGATTTCGCAACTTGGTCTTCTGTTCTTGGGTGCTTCATTCTTCTCAAATTCAATATTGCAACGGTACAAATCCAATTTGTCTTATCATGTTATGTTCCCATTCATCCTCTTTTGTTTTTCTTCTGAGTTTTGGAATTGGGAAATTTACAGAAATAAAGATGAAAGGAATCGTAAGTTTAAGCTGAAAGAAGAGGACATTCTGAGATTCGGTAGACTAATTCTTCCAGCCACAAACCTTGCAATTTCAAAGACAAGAGAGCTTTTCTCAGGAGAGCCGTCTACGACCCTCAAAGTAAGAACAAATATCACTTGTCATGCGTTTAACGACTCTAAAACATGCCTGTAATTTGCTTCTTATATGAGCTTTCTAATGCTTTTGGTTACAGGTAGTTCCATTTTTGCTTCTAGGAGCTGAGTATGGCCATATTATAACAATGCGGAGGCTTTTTGCTCTTGGTATGATCACTACAATACTAATACCCATCTCATAATTTGCGGTCAAGTTTATGAGAAGTTTGTCGATGTTTTTAGCTCCTGATGCAAATGTTCTTGTTGGTGCGAATTTGGACAGGGTTTTTTATCAGTTTCACTGTCCCAAAACTTTACTCATGCTATTCTAATAGGATACACCGAAAAGGTATGTATTTTAAGTTACAACTCAGCCATTTATTTGTAAAGAAATTGGTTTGTCTCTGTCTTTTAGATATAATAAAATAGTGAATTTTGGTTACTGCAGCTGATAATATGAAATCTTACATGCTCGAAGCATGGGGAGCTTGTTCTCACAAGAAGATTGTGGCAGCATCAGCAGTCACGGCCTTCTGGAATCTGTCTACTATAAAAACCCGTATTTTAACAGGTATTATACAGATTACCAACCTGCGATCCATGATTTTGATTATCCACAACCTTTAAGATTAATGTGTGGGTGGGTTGCATTCTTGTGGCACTTCAACACTTTGTTAGCAATTTTGGCTAGTGATTGATATCGCAAACACTTTTAACCAAGATCCTTGAAAATCTAAAATAACCCTTGTCAATTTATGCTGTAACTTAGCAATTTGGACCAAAAAGGAATTGGGAGACCTGCAATCGCCCAGGAAATTGCGGTTGTAATTATAGTTCACAAGTAGTGAAAGATGTGCTTATATGATATAATATCAAGCTCATGATCTCCCTGATTAGTATATTTCCAAATCTTTTATGTTTGCAGCATTTATCTCTTTGGTAATACTCCGGTACTGCCGGCAACATCTAGTGCCAAAACCGGAAGAAGTGGAAACAGTAGAAGGGGGAGAGCAAGAGCAGCAGCAAGCATTGGTGGTGGCAGAAGTTAGGGAAGTCCAGAACTAGCAGTTTTTGGTTTCTCTGTGCATGTCTAACGCCAATGAGATGTTTTAAAACAGAGATGGGCCATTGTATTTCCACAAAAGCTAAGCCAAAACACTTGCTCTTGTGTACACATAACAGTGACTCATCCATGTATAACTATAATAAATTTCTTTTGTTTCTGGGTGTTAGTTTATTTCTCGTTTCTTTTCTTTCTGGTCAACTTGTGAAAATCTAGGCATAATTTCAAGTAAAATAAAAAAATCCAATGAGTAATGACTTGGTCAAAGTATATAGTCTATGACTGAACATATATATATATATAAATAAAAATATATATTATATGTGTATGGGTTCTAAAAATATGAACGTGTGCAATCCATAAATAATGGGAAATACAGTAAGAATAAATAAATATTTTTCTCATTTATTTAATTTTTATATATTTATTTTCTCTATTCCTTCCGCTTCCAGCAACTTAAATTGATAATAGCCTCACCATAATAAAATCTATTTTGGTATGTCAATTAACTGAAACTTAATTTAAAACCAAAACACAAAAATAGAAAAAAATGCACAGTCCATCGCTTGTAACTTATAAACCAATGAAGCATAGACACGTGCACAAATGTCGTTTCACATAACCCAAAACGACATAGTGGAAGCCCAAAAAGCACTGAAAAACCCTAAAGCATCATTTTTGTGCCCGTCGTACTTTTAGTTTTAGACGCTTCGATTCTCCAGAAGACAAAACTTTACCCAAACCTAGAGCAATTGGTTGGAATGGCGACAGCGGGTGCAACTGGGAAGAGGAAGCCAGTGTTCGTACAGGTTGATCAGCTGAAGCCAGGCACCGGTGGCCACACGCTCACCGTGAAGGTGGTCTCATCGAAGCCCGTTCCGGTCAACAAGCCGCGTGGCTCTAGATCATTGTCTACTCTCTCTCAGCCTTCTCGACCCACTCGCATCGCTGAGTGTCTGGTCGGCGATGAGACTGGCTCCATCTACTTCACGGCCCGCAACGACCAAGGTACAACACGTTATCTTTGTGCTGATGTTTTTGTTGTGTGTAGTAATTAGGGTTTTAAGGTTTGATTTTTGTGTGAATTAATTAATCTGGGGAATGTTAGTTTTCCTTGTTTGTATTTGTAATGGTATTTAATGGTTAAGAGTAGTTTCTTTTATGGTAAGCAAAAGCAAAGAAATTGAAAGTTCAAAAAATCTTTGCCATATGATGTTTGGTTGTTTTAAGAATATCAAATACTAAAGTTGACATTTTATGTAGTTTTGTGAATGGCTATTTAGTGAGCAAATTAAGATAGGCAAAACTATTAAATCTATTCTGCTTTCTTTAGTTTATATTGACGCATAAAATTGCCCTTCTGTTAATGTAATCAAATTAAGTTCGCTGGGACAAGCAATTCTGTCATGATATTCAGACCTTTAGATAAATGAATTTGGATGAAGTTTCTTATCAGCAAGATTTGAAGTTCTTAGCTTAATTTGCTTTACATTTATTTTTGTGAAAGCATTCATCGTTGGGAGCTAAAGCTGTTTATAGTTGTAGCTACTCCACCCGGCTTGGGTACTTCTAAAAGTCATTTATTTTGTTGTTTCAATTGCTTGTACTGATGGGACTATGCATTAATTGTTGTTAGTTGACTGTTTGTACAATGTTATGGTATTGATAGTTTTGTTCGAATGCAGTTGACATTATGACACCGGGTGCCACTGTGATTCTGCGAAATGCCAAGATTGACATGTTCAAGGGGTCAATGAGGCTTGCAGTTGACAAATGGGGACGTATTGAAGTCACAGAACCTGCTAGCTTTGAGGTTAAAGAGAATAACAATCTCTCCTTAGTTGAGTATGAGCTAGTTAATGTTGAGTGATTGGTATTGTTTGGAAGTGAATATTTATAGGTTAGCATTACTGAAGGTTTGATTTTTGATCCCCTGTCAAAACTGTTTACTGGGGTTCAGTTTTCTATGAATGTGGTACAAAGATCTTGCTGAAGATGTTTTTTCAGTCTTGATATTGATATGATAAACGCAAGTAATTTAAGTGTCAGATTGAGAATTAGATTGGGTTTGAAACAGATCAGTTAATGCTATCTTTTTTTTTTTATTACTAAGTTAAGATTATCAGATTCTTGTTTTCGTTTCTTTTAATTAATTGTCTTCATATGTGACTCTTAGTATAAGAGTCTTATACTCCAATTCCAAAAATACTTGATGCTCTTCTTAGACATGAATACTCGTAGTGAATTTAATTCTTTAGTCAGAAAGTTTTAGTAACAGAATTTAAAGTAATCTCAGTTGTGATGATTCTGGAAGAAGAGATTTGCAGATGGTAGGTACTCGATTGTAGTCTTTGATACTTATAACAAATTAAATCTGAGGTATTTGCAAGAGAATGCTGAGTACTATTTTCAGTGAATATATGACTGCTGCAGTCTGTCGTGGCCCTCGTGGGGGTGAAGCTCATGTTCCTTATAACTGTTTCTAAGTTATGTGTGCAAAATCTTAAGCCTAGCTGAGTGAATATATGTTAAAGGTCTGATCAGAAATCAATAACGCCCTAGTTGGCAAGTAGAATATTTGTATGTTTTGGTTTGCATTTCGTGTTATCACAGACAGCTTTGGAGCTTTTGTAGACTTCTTTCCATCAGCGTTGAGTGTATCTTTTGAGGTACTCAACTACGGTTAAAATGAATTCGTGATAGTCAACCAATCAAAAGATTGCACCCAGACATGGGCTAGGGAATATAAGTTTTACGAAATCCCTAGCTCTATACTGATACAGGATTATCAGTAAATACATACTTAATTGCTTCCATAGGCAAAGGCACTAACATAACTCCTAAGCTGGGCCAATAAAAGAAGGCTGCAGTATTATGTGTTGCTGAGGAAATACAAAAGAAAAGAGGGAATGCTTATTCTTTTGGTTAAACAAATAAGGCGGTGATACACCTGTAAGCTTCAAGATACAGCTAATTGGTTACAACTAAACCTGATCCAAATTTTGGCAGGAATATAAGCAATTCAAGCAGTCAAAACATCTAATACACTCAATTTGGCGATAAGGTTCAACTTGGTCCCTCTCCTGGTTGCAATTGCGAATGAGTAGAGGATATTACAGTCCTAAACAAACAAAAGATGCAGTTAGTTATAAAGAAGAGAGAAATTGCAGATGAACTGAATGCCTAGGGCTTAGTAAAACAACTTGATATAATTTCTGGAACCAAGTTGCAGAAATGGCACAAAAAAAGATAAAAAGAGAATAATCAAAGAGCAAAGAGTAAAACTAAAATTTGACTAACTGCGAACAAAAGGGCTCATCACATAAATACCCCGCGAACAAAAAGGAACAAAAGAGTAGTCTTAAATTTATAACTGTTAGGTTAAAGAAAGTAGCAAACCTAGCATAAAAAATAAAATAAAAAAACAAAAGAATTTAGTCTTCAAATCATTTTTACATCAAAATCCGATTACCTCAGGTAAAGCAAAGAAATCAAAATAAAGGGAAACTACAAATTGTAAATTTTTCAGCAGTCATCTTGGTAAACTCTTCTAAATTTTATTAAACAGACATGCTTCTCTTTAAAAGGCAAATCTTTTGAAAGAACCAAAACGTTTTCGAACCCACTGGACATTCATCATACACTAGGAGCTTTTTCGATACAAGATTTTAGAATTCTTTTAACATCAAAATCTGAAACTAAATAAAAAAGAAAGAGCTTAATTTAAAAATTTGCAATACATGTTTGCTTTTAATGTCTATGAACTACATAATTCATAAATATCAAACACTGAACAAAAAGGAAATATCTTCAAGACAAAAGACAAAAGTCAAAAGTCAACTAATTCATCATCTAGGTTTGGAAGTACAGAAATCCAACTTTCTCTTCTGCCGATCATCGCAAACTTCTAATGTATCAGCAATCACTGTCTTAGAATGCAGAATTTTGTACTTACAACTTGCTTGAATCCTCTGAACATTCATCACACATCATCATTGCAAGCTGATTATATAAAAATTATCAGTATGCTACCTTAATGATCAAAATGATCCTATTCTTAAATCAATTTCAATCAAGAAAATGTTTATAATTATACATGGACACTCAGTGACTCTTGACTAAATAATAGCATCAATTACAGCCAGAGAAACAGGAATAACAATTAAAGTAACCAAAAAGAAATATATTCATAAACAGCATTACAGAGGGAAACTCATAGATGATTCACCATAACAACTGATAAACAAAGAAAAAGACTTAAACCTTGGAAGAACTACTTGAGAGGACAATAAGTGGCTTTTTATTTTTGGTAATCATCCTCTATCTAAGGTACAACTGAATGAAATCACTAGAATGCCACATGATTCACCAACTTATCCATGTAGAATATCATCTTTTGTTAGTTTTAGTGAAGACTTGAGATGCTCTTAAGAATATTACGAGCTCTATTATAAGGGAAAATAAAGCTAATCATTATCACGTGCAAAAGAAAATTCTTCCAAAATAAAGGCATATACAGGGATCATTGCATCAAGCTTATTAACAGAGATTTAAAACTACTTCCAACATATCAATTTTCTATTTTTTTAAATGATAATAATAATATGCCATCATTTGTTCTACATCAGGTTTGACTGTTACTTTGAAATAACAACAGTACTCCCTAATCTATAGACGAGGCCAGTCCCTAGTGGCTTAAATGCTTGAAAACATGAACAAATCCAAGTCATTCCATCTTTGCTTCTTGATCTTCATCTAGTCTTGTTTCGGCCTACAGCATGAAAAAGAGGAGTATGCACCTTCTTATCAAAACAACATAGGAGAAAAAGAATGGAAGATGGGTTTATTTTAAGAGTATAAACTTAACAATAGAGATGAGGTAGGACAAGAGTGTATGGCATCAAGCTCAGCTAGCCATGGCCTAACATTTCCAGCCATGAAAAACTGGAATCAAAAGGAAATGAACAGGAAACAAAGACATGAACACATTAAGTAAAACTCATTTTGTGATAAAAAAAAAGCAGTTACACTTGCTGTCTAATTCATTTTCTTAAAGATGTAATAAAGGCTCTATTAGGCCAAAATTTAGCAAACACCAAGCCACTAACTTACCGGAAAATTAAAAGGACGAAAAGAACATCATTCAAGAGGGTCCTATTTACTTTGCTAGATACCTATTTCAAGAACGAAAAAACAAAAGTTAGGTAACCTACAAAGTACAAGCAACCAACACCACCTTCTATTGAATGACAAAATGACAAATATGCAACTTTCAGCGAAAACCCATTTGAAAATCTCATTCATTCACCTAAAAATCCAATCCTTTGCATCCAGTTTCTTAAAAATGCACACAGAGTAGCACCGACATTCAGTAAATAAATCAGCTCAACAAAAAGCAATGGTTTTGTGACAGAGTGAAGTGACAGTACCGTCAGGAAGCCAACCGTAACTGCGGCGAGATATGGAGAGCATTGACGTCATCAAAGCCGAAGCAGTGGCAGTATGATACGGCAGCATTGACTCCACACAAAAGCTCGTTTGAACGGGGCTCCTTTATTGCCAAATCGATACATTACAAAATTAACAAAACCCATCTTTATTCTTTACTTGTGCTTTTTTGTTTCACATGAATGAATAATTGTGAGAAGATTACTACTGACCTGAGGGTTCCAAGAGATAGGGGTTTATTAGCGGAGACGCCAAAGGGAGAGCGAGTCGCTTTGGTTTTGGCTTGGGAACCTAACTTAGCCGCGGCGTTGCGAACCGAACTGGATCGGAAAATGGATTTGGCGGCGGAGAATGAGGCCATCGTCGGTATCCGAATCAGCAAATAAAGTAATTTTTTTATTGAAACGAATTTGTGGTTAAGGCCACGAGGGGTTTTGGCTTTCTGAAGGAGTGAAGCTAAAACCCTGCGGAGTGTTTGGGTTCACAGCTAGTACTGCCTCCGTTGAGTGTAACTCACTATTCTTGTTTATTTTAGGTACAAATCAAAAGTAAAAAAATAATATTTGCAGAAATTCTTTCCTATGTAATACATAGTGCAAATTTCCTTTTATAATATCATCTGAATTTAGATAATTTTCCATATTATTTCAAATATTTGTGTCAAACCTTCAAAATAATTTGAAATGATATTTTCTGAAAATAAAAATAAAATAAACAAACAAGTTTTGCCGGGTTATAATATTTACTCTTACCAAACAGTCTCCTGAGAAAACAAAAAATCGGACCCAAGTACTCTGACCCGACATTTGTTCTCTTCGGCTACCCTCTCCTCTTCAATGGCTTCTCTGTTCAAGGTAATATCAACTTCAATGTCTTAGCTTCAATTGTTTTCTTCAAACAACTTCAACTGGGTTTCGAACCAATTACAGTTTTTTTTGTTTTCTTCTGTAGGATCAAGCGAGGCTTTCAGCGTATCGTGATAGAAGGTTTCCTGGGACACAAGAGGAATTTGAACATGCGTTGCTGACGTCAACAACTGTTTATGTCGGAAACATGTCGTTTTATACGACGGAAGAGCAAATCTATGAGCTATTTTCACGAACTGGAGAAATTAAGAAGATAACTATGGGTTTGGACAAGAACAGCAAAACACCTTGTGGCTTTTGTTTTGTCTTGTAAGTCTCTTCTTTGTTATTGTGTTTCAAATGAAGTTAGTAATGTGATTTGTTTTCTTTTATATGTTAAAAAAGCTACTTCTTTTATTGTTTATTTTGCATGTATGCTTTAGTAAGCATGACAATATACATAGCTTGAATTGTAATTTTAACCTGAATGAGTTGATGGGTTTATTTTGTAAACTATGTCTAGAGAACTTTGGTGTTAGCTTTTTTGGAATTTTGATTTACTGATAGGGTTATGGATGACAGAGTAGTAGAAAGCAGTTTGTTATTTGTTAAATGTTTAACCAAAGCTGATATTTGTATAACTTTGTGTGTCAGATACTACTCTAGAGAAGATACTGAGGATTGTGTCAAATATATAAGTGGGACAATTCTTGATGACCGTCCTATTCGAGTGGATTTTGATTGGGGATTTCAAGAAGGAAGGCAATGGGGCCGTGGTCGAAGTGGTGGGCAGGTGAGTTATGGGGCCTGCCACTTATTATTGCCTGTGGTCTGCCTCTGTGGTTGATTTAATTTGATTCTTTGTGTATTCTTGTATTTTTGCAGGTTCGGGATGAATATCGTACAGACTACGATCCTGATATCCTTTTGGTGACATTTTATAACTCTGTGTAGCATATTACCTGAACTTGGTCATTGCTTTCTTTGAGTCTCACCAAATAATTGTGTTTCCTTGGTAAGTTTGTCTATTTAGTCACTGGCTGGAGATACTCTCATTCTTCCAGTTTTAGATAAGCATATGATGTCACTTGGATATTTTTTATGACCTCTTCCCAATATACTATTATACTAGGCCAAGGTTTCGTACAGTTGTTCATGCTATCAACATCTTATAATGTGTTAATTGGTTTCTTATGTGTCTGTATGTATTAAAGATTAAGGGATTGTCATGTTCCTCATGGTACTTTGTTGCTTTTTCCTTTGCATTTACTTATGGAACATCCTTTTGGAGAATTTATATTATTTGCTCCCTCAATTTGATGCCTTTTTTACCCCCTTGATTATCGTTGTTAGTTGAAAAGTTGAATGCTCTTTCAGTTTTCAGTTTCTTTAACATGTTATACGCAGAGGAGGTTATGGAAAATTAGTTCAAAGAGAGTTGGAAGCACAAAGACAGCTTGTAGATTATGGTACCGGTTCATTGAACTCTTTCCAACCGGTTATGCCCCATCATTGTAAGTGAGAGCTATTATATGTAGAATTTTAATTCTTAGACTGTGAATTTCGTTAGCACGTTGCTTGTTTGCTGGAATTACTCCCATGTTTGACTCATACATTCTTTTTCAATTTCTGTAGAAGTAGGGGTGTACCTTAAATTGGGCCATTTACCCATCTTACTACTAATTCAGTGTTTTGAACTTGGCAAGATATAATCCTGCCTGGCCTGACTACAGACTTAGAAGTATTAGTCAAATTTTGACTTATTAATATTGTTAAGCCGAAAACATACCTTTACTGCAAGTGTTTTTATTGACTGTAATGGCACTGGAATATATTGCCTCATTGTGAAACACTAATTTGAGGACAAATAGTTTCTGGAATATAGAATCTAAGATTTTTATTAGGAAGGCTTTTGTGTTCTCTTTATAGTGACTTGTGTGGGATGTCTGTGTGTTGCAAAATGATCTTAGGAAGTTTGTTTATACTTGATCAAGATGTATGTTTTTGTGAACATGCTATCCTCGATTTATTACTATTATTATTTTTCTAATTCATTTTACTCCCCAAACTCAATTGTAGTTGAAAATGTAAAACTTTTTCGACATCATAGAGAAGAAATAGAAATTCAAGAAGTTAGAAGATTAAACTAAAATTTAGAAGTGGAAGTTCAAGCATTTTAAGAGCCATCTAACCTTTTTAAACTGTGTGTAAACACATATGCAATGAACTGGTTATACTTTTTTTAGTTTCCTTTAGTGTCTACTTCATGTCCCAAAACTCCTCCCTAACTGAGGTGTCTTAGGAAGCCTTTGGGTCTATATACCACCAGTGGTTTATGCTGATTGAAGTTTTCAACAAGGTTTGGTATTCAGCCACTAGGAAAGATTTTTTATTGGATCAAAGTTCAAGTTCTTGTCTTTAATTTTTTTTTTTAAGACCCACCTCTGACATTTTAACTTTGCAGATGGTAGACATGGTGGAGGTCATGGTCATGGGGGTTCTCATAGGCATGGCAGAGGTATACAAATCTATTACACATATTCGAATATATTTAATCTTTATTTGAGTAGAACTATAAAAATCTTATTTGATTGCTGCTTCTGAGAAAACAGATTACAATCGGAAGCGACACCGCGAAGATGATCGTAATGTACATGAGAACTCAAGGAGAAGCTCAGATCATGAATCTAGGAGAAATTCTGATCATGACTCAAGACCGGTATTTGTTAAATCCTTAACTGCCTCCTTCAATCTTAAGATTTTTACTGTTTTAGCTGTATTATGGATTTACTACTTGAAAAGTGGAAAATTTGAGTTACTACCGTGCCTCCATTATGCCATTTTGCTTCAGAGCTAATGAGGGGGATCTAATAAGCTCTGGCCTAGGTTTAATTCTTGGTCAGCAGAATAGAGAAGAATGAAAGTATATATATCACTTTTAGTGTATTGATAACACTGGCAACTCTGTTTTTTAGATGGTGAAAGTGTATACAAGATCTCATTTTTTGCTTCTTCACAGTTCACAAACATCATGTACAAAATATTTCATTGTTACAGGAGAAGAATCCACGTTTCCGGGAGAGTGGTGACTCTGATGATGATGAGGATGATGATCAGAAGCGGCGAGCTTAATGATTCTAATGCTGTGATTTGGTGTTTTCTGTTGGCACGCCAGCAGCTTGATGAAAAACAGTGCATGCTGGTCAAATATGGGAGGATCACACAGTGTTCTTGCAACAAGTCTAAAGCAATCGATTTTTGTTTGATAAGCTTAGTTTCTATATTGGGTAATTATTGGGACAAACTGACAGTGTCATATGAACATATTTCAAACAATGGTGTCTATTATCTTAAATTTGAGACTTGTCACTCGAGTACTGAAAAAGAGACTTCAAAATTTATGTGTTCCTTATAACGTGCACTAAGAGTAGTGTTGTTTGCATCCGTTTTGATAATGGAACCTGTAAGTGTAAGGTAACTTGAGGTGTAGGTAATCATGCATGCCCAACTGGGTTTCTGAAATCACTACTCATTTCCCAGCGTCTACGGAAGTGTTTACAAGAATTTTTTGTTGACAGATTCACTAGCGAGTATTTACATTAGCACGCAGGGTAGTTAAGGTGAAGTTAGATGATCGATCATGAGAAAATGAGATTCACCTTTCAAGGTTGCATTTGTTCACAACTTATTCATACCATTATTCCAAGTTCTCTTCCACAAATTATTTTTGCTCGAAATGTTTTTGGCAATATGAACGCAACTGTCTCGGTCTCGGACACTCCAAGCAAGCATGTGAATGTGAGATACAAAACAATTGACGTTTTTCGTAAGGAATTTCCAGTAAAATCCAATTGCTATAACAAGTGCATTACTTTTAAAAGGCTCACACACGGGGTTTCATTTCATTTTCTGAAAGACGGTAAAATACTGGAGCATCCCAATGCTAGCAAGTATTATCATATGTTATGATCATAAAGAAACTCAGGTTCGTTTTTCCTTGAGTATGAACAGCATAATGAATTAACAGAAGATTACAGGAAAATAAATTATATAAATTGAAAATTACAAGGTCCGTCAAAACTGTTACATAAAAGGACCTCATGCTTCATTGTGTCAGGTGACCTTGTAGTACATTAAAAACGACTACTGGGAATAGCTGAACTCAGCAAACCATACCTTAGAATACAAGCATTTAAATCAGGGAGTAATTTGCATGACAGAGGATTATGCACAAGCATAATATCCATAGAACTCATTCAACTTCTTTAATGATTCTCTTTTTACGCAATGGCTCAGTTACGATGCTTCCTGGGGCACTGTGCGCTTTCCTTCTTTCTGCTTTTCTTCTCTCAGCTTCAATCATAGTGCGCCTTAGGGCAGCCGCCTTGTATATTGGTCTCGGCAGGTGCCTATGCCTGCACAAGCCAATCATAAAAGCCAGAACATTAGTAAAGCATACATTTTAGCTGCCCATCCAATTTGATTAGACAAGAAACAGTACAAGAAATTGTTAACGCAAATTGAAGGCATATCAGAAACATGCACAAAGGCGAAACATAGATGTTAAATCATTTGGCAGGCAATTCTGAGGGGTTGATGGCTAATTAGGCACATGTCTTTAAAGGAACATGAACTGACAACTAATCAAAGCATAGCTTGATTGACACAGTTTCAGATTAGAACAAGCAGGGAAAGGGTTTATTAATAATGAAATGTCAGCATCCCATCTTACCTGACTATGCGCTTGATCTCAGGAAGGTGCTTATAACGATTCTTGACAGCCTCATGATACTCATGTTTTCTTCTTTCCCTTGGGTGAAGCTGTAGATTAGAATGGCTCAAGGTTAATATTAGGAAGCCATGAAGAAGATTTAAACAATATAATGAAAAATCAGCTCAAATGGCCATGAATATCAATGTCTCGGAGAAAAAATAATATCTTTCAATGGTTTTATTACAATAGTATTTCAGTCTTTGTGCATCTTATCTATATTTTTAAGCTATCAGAGTCATAAATATTATTTTCTTTTGCTATTACCTAACACGATGATTTAACATAATATATTCAGGATGTCAACATCATTTGTTAATGAGACCATGCATACAAATAAAATATTTAATTTATATTCTCATCATAGCTTAGAACAATACAACAGGATAGCCTTCAAAATTCCAAGTGTTAGAAATAAATTGTGTGGAAGAAAGATTCTTACAACTCCCAATTGCTCTGATGCTTTAGCCTTCCAAAGCCTAAGGTTGGTATCATCACTTCCAGATATAACATAACTGGCATCACAGCTGAACTTCACACAGAACACCCTAAACATTAAAAAAGAAAATTGCAGTCAGAAAACACAAACTTGACAAAAACGGTACATATTCCACTAGAAGTCCTCAAAAGCTGAGCAATGTAGCATAAAAAGGCACAATCACACACATCTGAACAGAAACACAGGTACGCTCTTGGAAGCTAATCATAAATATTAAAGGAACCAAGTTTCAATCAATACGGAGGAATGAGATAGATGAAATATATTAAGCTATGCAAAAACCTTTGCATTCTCTTGGTATGATAGATTTCCCGGCTTCGACCACCATTATACTGGAAAATTCTAATCTGTAAAAAAGTAGTTTGATTAAACAATAAATCTGTCATCAAACAAACATGGTAAAAGATGAAATATAAGCAAATTCAAGACAACTCACTGTTCTATCATAAGATCCAGTAACAAATTCTCGACCAGTAGGTGAGTAGTCAATATCCATCCTAGAAAAGAAATTAAACAAAAAAAATCAAATCAATATTGATGGTTAAAAGTTAATTAGTTAAGGTATAACAGCTTAAAAGACATGCATATCCCAACTTACACAGCAGATTCATGACCCATGTGTACATATTTTGCTTCATCCAACTTTCTAGCATCATAGCTATAGCAATTGCAATCCTCATTTGCCTACATCATCATGGAAAGAGACTGGTGACCTCATGATGCTTAAAAATGAATATATATATATATATATATAATTGGTTCAAAGAAAATAAGCTTCGGTTATTGTGCTTACAGCTGTGAAGTTCATTGGCTCCATGGGGTTCCAAGAGATAGAATTGCATTTTGTCTGTCCAGTGAAGATACAAGTCAAAAAGAGGAAGACAAACATATTAGAAAACATTCAACATATAAATAATCATTGATAAGAAGCCAAACACAAACCAATTTCACCTAAAAAGGATTAAAAATGAAAATCCTACCCAACAGCATATAATATACTATGTGATTTGAATACATTCATTCATCAACATTTAAAGCAATGGAGAGACAAGATTACCCTCATGATAACTTTCCTTGCCGGGGATGACATGCGCAAATCATATAATACTATGCTGCGATCACTACAAAAAAGAGGGAAATTAATGGATTCAATGAATCACATACCACTTGGACAATGTATCACAATAGAAATTCCAAATATATCAATTAAACCACATATTAAAGCATACCTAGCTGTTGTTGCTAAAACATTTGGTTCTCCCGGATTAAACCTAGCAGATATAACTGTCTCTGTTCCCCATTGAAAGCTGTTGACCGGCTGAGACCTGATTACAGGGCGTAGTTTGTCATAAAATATTTTGACTTGTTTAATTACATAAATAAAAATCTAATCAAACACAACTTAAGATGAAACCTATTGTGATTCCATATGTCAACTTGAGCGCCAGCTGTGGCAAAGAGATCTCCATCCCACTGGTGATCAACAGCCCTAAAAACAGAAAGGTGGAGTCAGGAAAAAAAAGTATGATGAAAGACCTACGGAAATTTCCTGCAGTAAAATGAACATACAGAAAAAATGAAACATCTTTTAGAAGTTATTATCCGTACCAGAATGCATTCTTCCAAACATAAACTGCCAGTGGCTGTAAATTTCATTTGCAATTTGATCAGAGAAAAAAGAAGTAGATTTAAAAATTCATTCATTGCCTAACATAGATCATCATCAAGAAAGCATTACCTCTGCTGAATTATCAGATGAATCATCTGACTCTGTAAGAGTAGCAACAGGAACATTCCAGAGCCTGACACTGAATAAAAAACAGTCCAATTTTCAGAAGTGAGAGCAATGTAGGTGAATCTTCAAAGCACATATGTTTCAAGTTCAGAATAAGAATAGAAGTTGAGTCTTGGTAGAACAATCAGTTCACTTCTAATTTTCGAAAACCGTATGATCCATGATAACAATACAAGTTGTTCCTTACGTGGAATCAGTTCCACATGATACTAGAATGCGACCATCTGTTGACACTGTCAAACCCCGTACAGCACCTTGGTGACCAGGATACTGACAAACTGTTTTCCTGTTCATTTATATTAAACACAAGACAATTACATTTCTGATGTATAACACGAAAAGAGGACCTATATCCTAATTGATCAATAAAAGCTAAAATGTGTCAATTAAGGACAGCATTATATTTACCTGTTAGCTATATCCCAAAGACGAATATCTGCAAACAGACGCCAAAAATAGAAAAATGCAAGAACAAGTTATAGTAATCATAAAAACGACTCATTAAAAAAAATCAGACAAGAACAAAACTAGCAAAAAGTACCTCCATCCATAGAGCCAGAGAACAATCCTTTCAAATAATTGGGGTTCTTGGCCATGCACGATACGCCATCTCTATGACCATCCATTGCTCCAATAAACGGCCTTGCAAAAATCTAAACATGAAGAAATTAAAAAAGTTAGCCCTCTACAAAAAAAAAAAAAAAAAAAACCTTAAATCCGGTATTTTGCAACTTACCTTCTCCAATTTAGCAGCATTAAGAGCCCTGACGTACTCCACCGCCTTCTCTTGGGGTCGAAGAGCGGGGTCGTAATTATGATAGACCCTCTGGAGATCTTGGCTTCGTTCTCGAGTGAATTCATCAGTGGAACGTGATATTACTTTCACCTTCATCTTTTAATGTGCTTTATTAGGGTTTAAAATGAAAAAATTTATATAATATATATGCATATATGTTTGTGCGTCTGTAAGAATACTGGGAATACAGTGAGGCTTGTAGAGAGAGAGAGTGTGTAAAACCCTAGAGATGGTTGTTTGAAGGAGGAGGAAGACGGCTAAAACCCCATTAGACAATTCAAAGCCCATGGGCCTAATTAAAGCCCTAACTAACATACAAGCGTCCTTCACTTGGGTAAATTCAATTAAAGAGCATTGGACTAACTTTTTTATCTCGTATTACAGAAACCAAACTATTTTTTCCTCTGACGATCATTTCTTAGTTGAGGCAACACCAGAAAAATGTCACAAAATTCCGTAGGGTGTTTTGACGCTTGATGACGAAGGCGTAAAGGGCCCTCACTCTTCGTCATTGATGATGGATATTTTTGTTCTTTAACTGATTAAGGTTCCCCTGTTTTAATTTTTCGAAAAGAACAAGACACGCAAGTAATAAACTAAGAATTAACGTTATTTCTACGATGTCTTCCGATTTGAATATTATAATTCTCTTGAGGTTTCTATCCGCCGGTACTCACTGGACATTTTATAAGTCAATCAACAGTTTACGATGATCATCTAAATCCATCCATATAAGATTAAGAGAAAGAGAGACTACTAGTTATGGCAAGTATGCTTTTGATTTTGACACTCTGTGTTCTGATTTTATCCTTGATCTGGGGTCTAAAATTCTTGACCAAGATATGGTGGACACCGAAAAGGATAGAGAAGCAACTAAAGAAACAAGGGATCCATGGATATCCATACAGGTTGTTGCATGGTAACACCAAGGAGATGATGAAGCTAGCAAAGGAAAATAGGTCTAACCCTATTGGATCAACCCATGATATAGTGCCTCGAGTCAATCCCTTACTTCACGAGTTGGCCCTCTCCTACAGTAAGTGCTTGCTTTATTTGACGTTCATCCTGAAAACTAAACAAACTAATAAATAATTCATTAAATTATCTTTCGAATTTAGCGTTCACTAAAATTTGTACAAATTTAAATCTACCATTCATTTGATTATCCTCTAAAGTTGGAATTTTAACTTAAATTATACATACGAAAAGTTTCTGGGTTATAATTTGATGTAGTTTTTAAGGTTTAGAAAATAATTGACTAATGAAAAACTATATATGGATAAGATGCAGAGAAGACATTCGTGGTTTGGTATGGATCAACTCCTCGTGTGGCAATCATGGATCCTAAGTTGATAAAAGAGGTATTCTCAAACAAATCTGGTAATTTCCCCAAGCCAGAAATAAGTTCATTAACTAAGTTGTTTGCCACTGGCCTTGCAACTTATGAGGGTCATAAATGGTCCAAACATAGAAAGATTATCAACCCTGCCTTCCATATGGAAAAGTTAAAGGTTCTTACTCTTAACCTCTTAAATTTATCTTTCTATTTCTTAAATCTTTATTCTGATTCCCATTTGGTGCTATTATTAGCAAATGTTGCCTGCATTTTCCACCTGTTGTGAAGAACTGATAGAGAAATGGGACAACTTAGTAACTGGGTCGGGAGGTTCTTGTGAATTGGATGTGTCTATAGAGTTTCAGAACTTTACTGGAGATGTTATATCAAGAGCAGCTTTCGGTAGCAGTTTCGAAGAGGGGAGATTGATATTTTTACTCCAAAAGGAACAAGGGAAACTCTTTTTACAGTCTCTGGCTTACGAGAAATTCCCACTGTTAAGGTGCACTCTATCTCTCTATTCTCACAGGTTCAGTTGAGCATTAAACTTGTTTTGGCTTTGTGGACAGCTTTCATTAGCAATGTTTTTGTCTTCGATTTTACTTGTGTAGGTTTCTTCCCACGAAATTGAACAGAAGAATGAGACAAATCTATAGAGAAGTTCGAACCATATTAAGAGGTATAACAGAGAAAAGAGAGAAGGCTATACTGATGGGAAACACTAGTGACAAAGAGGATTTACTTGGCCTACTGTTAAAGTCTAATCTCAATGAGCTTCAAGAGAACCAAAACTCAAATGACGGTATGACAACAGAGGACGTTTTTGAAGAATGCAGACTATTTTACTTTGCTGGTCAGGAGACCACAGCCAATTTGCTAACATGGACTATGATCGTGTTGAGCATGCATATCAATTGGCAAGAGCGAGCCAGAGACGAGGTCCTACAAATTCTAGGGAAAAACAAACCAACTTTTGATGACCTGAACCACTTGAAGATTGTAAGTAGTGCTTATTTTCAGAAAGTTTATTATTCATCCTGCAACTTTTGTTTAACACATTGATGATTAATTGTTCTTGTTATTTGTAAGGTGAATATGATCCTGCTTGAGGTTCTCAGGTTATACCCGCCAACTTCACTTCTCCGAAGCATAGTCAAAGAGACCAAACTAGGAGATTTCTGTTTACCGGCAGGAGTTGAATTGTTTATGCCAATGCACCTTGTCCATAGGGATCCTGAACAATGGGGAGAAGATGCAATGGAATTCAACCCACAAAGATTTTCTGAAGGTATTTCCAACGCGTCCAAGGATCAAGTCTCATACTTCCCTTTCGGTTACGGACCAAGAATATGCATTGGGCAAAACTTTGCAATGCTTGAAGCTAAACTGGCATTATCTCAGATCTTGCAACACTTCTCATTTGAGCTGTCGCCTACCTATACTCACGCTCCTTCAATTGTTCTAACTCTTCAACCCCAGTATGGCGCTCAGATCATCTTCCATAAACTTTAAGGAAAAGTCTATCACCATTCAAGAAGGTGGCCGCCCCTTATATTTCTTGATATTGATCAGCATCATTGAGAAGAGAGCACACATGCTTTGTTGTCACAACGATATGTTTTAGATTATACAGTGCTTCAACATATCTGCACTTTTGACTCTTCCAACGCCTACAATATATCCCATATGCTTAATGCCAAACCCACCTAATGGATGGTGGTTAGAAGATCCAAACTCCCTCGTTCCACGTTAGAGCTATTATGTCATATTAGAGACAAGAAAGAATGGGTAATCTAGTAGATAACAATGAAGACTAAGAAACTACTATATTAAGTTGTTAACAAGTTGGCCTAATGGAGTACTCAATAATATGTTTAAATCGTTTAAACTAAGTGTTTATTGTTGCGTACAGATACCATGAAATAAAAGAAAACCTATTAAGATCTCAATTTCACTCATCATGGAAGCTAAATTGTTATTTTCACTGAGTTGTTAATGTAGTAGATGGAACTATCTTTGTTCTAACTTCTAAGCAAACTAACTGGAGGACTACTTCAAAGACAACACGGGCCATTGCCACTGCATTATAATTAGCACATGGCAAGCATTTGAATTTCCATAAGCACTTTATCAAGCGGAAAAGGAAATGAGCTTGGAATGGGACATTTCTTTTTCTTCATTGAAGAGAGAAAATGTGACAAGGTAAAAGCCACCCAGCAGCCAGCATACAAAAGCTCTCGCCTTTACCATTGCCAGGAATATTGGGGATTAGAATGCACAAAAAAAAATCACTCACAAAACTCCGGGGGTTGTTGGAAAAATATAGTGGGCTCGCTTCTTTCCATTAAAATAGCGGGCAAATGTGAATATATCCCATTTACACTCGGTGAAATTAACATAAAAATTTTCCAACTTCAGAACTAAGAAAGCATATAACAAAAGTCTAGGCATATTTTCCCTCGTAACTTCCAAAAGTGGTCTGTAATCCCAGCAATCTGCTCTGGCCACTACTTGAGAACAATAACATTGATCTCAATCTGCTAAATCCAAGTTGACCCAAAGTTTCTTCCAAGTTCCAAGTTAACTTTTTATGAGAACTTGAAACCAATAGGCAAGGGTGCTGCAGGGACCTAAAGAAATGAGCTCCACTTCCACTTGGATGACAAAATTAGTGTTCCTCTCTATATTCTGGGTTTTCTTTCAAGATGACATAGCCCTCAAGAATTGGCGAAAGGGGGATATATCTGCACAAAAACAAACTGTCAGTCTGTAAATCAGTAATAAAAGGTTGAACAAGTAAGAAGAGGGAAACAAAAAAAATAATCTGACTTTTCAGTAGCCAACTCTGCTCTATCACCAGCAGCAAGAAGCACAGGCGTTGAGTGGGTCTGGAAACCAGTGATGGTCTTGGGTCGACCAGCCTGGCCAACAACATCGACTGCTTGTCCCACCCGGACAGGTACAGATAAAGGTTTGAGATTCTCATCCACAGTCATTAACATTCTTGGCTGTCACTCAGAAAAAGAAACAGAAATGAGAATTTACAATGAGAAATAGAAATCAGAGTGCAGACAAGATAATTCAAGCAAACCTGCATTGCCAAAGCAAGGAAGTATAGAACATAATGATATTTCCCCACAACAATCGCTTTCATATCAAGACATGCAAACAGCATGATTACTATACCAGCCAAGGCAGTCCTGTCCAGAGGAAAAATTCATATATTATTTTGTTAAGTGACATAAAGCAAAAAGTTCCCACATACCTCTTCACTTTACTTTTTAACCACTTACTGAGAAGGCATAGTTTGTCACAAAGAAGATTACTTACGGTGATAGCAAGAAGCGGTCTGAATGGTACGGATTAAGAGTTAATAGACCCTTTCCCAAATGTACTAGACCTTGAGCAATTCGGACCTGCAAACGGTGCATACAGAAACTAATCACTCTCTAACAGGTCCCACAGAAAATAAGAAAAATTTAACACATAAATTAACAGAAGATTACACAGAACAGAAGGTTGGCATCTTTGTAGTAGTAGCTTGAGAGATTGCGAAGCATGCCAGCTATTCGAGCATTGTTGGTTCCCGCACCAATCAAACCTAAGGAGATAACTGCAGCCTGTAACATTAAAACAATTCAATTTAGTAACTGCAGCCTGTAACATTAAAACAATTCAATTTAGTAACTGCAGCCCGTAACATTAAACAACTGGATTGTATGAAATAACTACAACTAATTTAACAAATAGATAGTAGCATATGAAATAACTACAGCTATAGTTATGAAGTGGATTTTTATTTCTTTATTTAAGATAAGAAACAAAAGAAACATGAAGTTGATAATAAACAAATCCTACCATTGCTACTTCTGAATCAGTGTCATGGCTGAGCCTGCTCAAGGTGTCCATAACATTAACCTGGGAGAAATCCAACAAACAAACTAGTGAACAAGTTAAAAACATAGAAAAAGGCTTGTCAACAGGCTACAAGACTGTCACTTGGAGTACTCGGCAACTAAATTTTTTTAGCAATTGGTCTACAGTTTTCTTGTGCGTCAAGGAAGTCCATTCGTAGTAGAATGGGTTGACATGAAAACCACAAGGCACTTCTTCTTGATTTCAAGAGTTCCTCTCAAACATTAAGTAGATCTTACTTCCTTATCAAAGCCTAGCGCATGCATAGCAACTCTTAATATTAAGTGAATTTCATATTTGCAAACTTCACCCCGTGACAGAGACAGAACTCCACTTTCGCTTTATAGCGCAATTAACTATCGTAACCTAGACCTAATGAAATTAACTACCTTTGGGTTCGATATACAGAGGAGACCAAGTGCCAATGGAACTGCCCGACGAATATTCTGCTCTCCATACTGCAAAAGGTGCTCCAATGATCGAATTGCCATCTCAACACCCAATTCTTCAGCCATAGCTACCATAGCTATTCCAAGAACAGCAGGTCCCTGGTGGGTTTCACCCTTCTCAAGATGTTGGGCACAATGACCCAGAAGGTTTTGGACCTGCATAATGAAAGAGTCAGCTACTCACTGTACATAACATCACTTTAAAAGGAAATTTAAGGGCCTTGATAAAAACCTTGAGGACGTTTCCAGTTCCAGCATAGGCACAAGAAAGAAGTGTCATATCACAATATTTTCTTATCTTATCATTGAATGTCTTTGAGACTTCAGCTGTTGCCTCCACACTTTCCTGTTGTACACCAACAAAGGATTCGAAATCAGTCATAAAGTTTATAATAAACATAGAACTCCATATTCTCACAATTAACAATATTTTTGCTCAAAGAGAATACTGAAAGCCATGTACGGTATCAAAAGAAAATTTCAGGATAATGAGAAAATAACGGAATTCCACAGAAAGCACCAGCAGTTGTGATTTACCTGCTTCCCCAGGTAAAGAAGACCAAGACCAAGAGGTAAGAGCCGAGTGAGGGGCTCCCCTAATTCTGATTCACTTCGGTCCATCAAAGCAAATATAATAGCCTGAGCGACCTCTTCATTACAGGAACCTACGTATATCAAACCCAAAGAGATGGCACTGAAAGCAATCACGTCAAGGGGCGCTTTTGCATCATTAAGTATGGCAGTTAGCTTACACCTTATCTGTCAAGTTATCATAGGTTAGTTTTCTGGAACAAATAACCCACACATCAAAGAGAAACTGCAGTTTCAGACAACTCTAATCAGTTTGAACAATCAAAAATTTCAGTCACAAGAAATAATCTTTTACCAATACGTTGGAGCAATGTAAGAATTTAACACAATCATTCTTGAGGCTAGCATTATAGAAAAGTAAGCCCATGTCCACTAGAAAGAACATGGTCGCCACAGCCTACCAGATTTTACTAGAACTGCGAAATATCTCACCTGATCATTCTGAGTACCAGCATATGCAATTCCCAGGCCCATTATTGCACCGATTCGGACTGATGGATCTTCTTTGTTAACATAGTCATCTAAAAGTGCCAATGCCTGAGAAAAGAGATCGTACAAGACAAACAATTCAGAGGTCTTACATATTGTTCTGAGCAAATAAAAAATAATTAAAACCATAAAACAGATTTCGGTTTACTCACAGGATCACAATCATTTCTAACACCACAGTTGATAATGCCAACCCCCAGCAATGCTCCAGCAATTACATGACTGTCAGTGCTATGGAAATACTTGTCAATTTGGGCAAGCCCAGAATCGACATCCCACAGTAAAATCATACCCTATAAGAAGGGAATCCAATGAGCATCTTATATAAAAGTATCATAATAACAATAAGCATGGTACTGAAAGGTATATATACCAGACTTGCTGCAGCACTCATCTTCCCGTGTTCCTTATTTTTAAAAAGCCAGTTTCCTGACGCACCACTTGAAGCATCTGATGGGACAGTCATTAATTTGTCCTGCAACAAATAAGATAATTATTACTATAATAGTAACAATAACAATAAATATCAATAAAACGCACAACCCTCCACTATTGTGCATAAATAAACTTCACATGCAGTACCTGACCAAAGCCTGCATTTACAAATGCATTCACAAATGTCGCAGCTAAGTTCTGCCTGGCTGAATCACCACTTGCACCAGCACTAGCCCGGCCATCAAGCAAGTGTGCCTAACAGAAACCCAGCAATAAAATTATCAAATAGTTCAAGAGAATCGCTTTAAATGAAATACATCAACTCTAATCATTCAAGGTTCATATGAGGTATAACTTGGCTATGCTAATGGAAAAATTACTAAACAAAATGTCCACACAATTAATCATTCAAACTTTCTGGTTTACCTATAGGGAAAATATAAGTAAGGAGATCATATCAGTTTATGCACTATTTTGGTCATAAAATATAAGTAAGGAGATCATATCA
Source organism: Toxicodendron radicans (assembly GCA_009867345.2). Lineage (NCBI taxonomy): Eukaryota > Viridiplantae > Streptophyta > Magnoliopsida > Sapindales > Anacardiaceae > Toxicodendron > Toxicodendron radicans. The sequence goes on from WYDK02000080.1 coordinate 3,122,563, forward strand.
GTTTATGCACAATTTTGGTCATAACTTTTGAAACAGAAGAGAGTATCAGGATTATCATATCTGACTCCGACAAGAGGCACTGAGCATGCTCAGATAGTTATGAAACAGCAAGTAGGAATTATACTGATCTATTTAAGAAGATAAATTCACTTTGCCATTAATGAGAAACAAGGGAACCAAGATAGGAGCAAAAACTGGGGATCAGCAGTACCACAAAGAAGTAATATATATACAAACTTCAATTATGTCACCTAACAAAATGCTACCACATATAATGTAATAAAACTGTAAGCAACTGCTAATAAATCCAGCTTTAAACTGTCATGAATAGAATAACTAGACAAACGTTACAAAATTTGCAGATATTAATCACCTTGAGACCACCGATTTACAACACTATCCACCTATTTCCTTACTACTAAGGCTTTACAATCTAACAATAGTCCCCAAAGTAGAAAAAGACAAACATAAAAGAAAGATCGAAGATGCCCTAGGTACAAAAAAATTGAATTAAAATAATATTTGTATGTATCAAGAGTCACATCTACTTCCAAACCTTGTAAATATCTTCAGGAGATTTGGGCTCCATAACCTCAATATCACGTGCAAGGGTGAGATAGCCTTCACTAAATCGGATGTTGTTGATAATATCCTGCAGTACATACCGGTCATCATCATCGGCAACCATATCCTCATCAAGCTCAAATGAGACACCCTGCATGAAACAAGTGACAATAAGCAAATGAAAGCAATATATCATTATATTCGAAGTCCAATCTCATATCATTAACAAACAAAACAAACACTACACAGCAATTTTGGAATATTTGACGGAACCATCTCAGAGATTTATTTCCACACAAATAACATTAAACTACAAGACCTCACACTCGTCTCAAGGGGGACAAGATAATACAAATAAGGATATATTGTAAGGTAATAATCATCCATTTAAATTTAATCTGCAACCCTAAATTGCCTTCATGAATTTGGTTGCAGTAAGATACAACCAGATGAATATGCACATATGCAAGCCTAGCCACTCCTTAGGAAAAACTAATTCAGAAAGAATTGAACATCACAATCCTAAGTAAAAGATAATTCAAATATAAAGAAAATTCAAGATTGCAAAACTTACATGACGAGCAAGGATGTAACAAAATTGCTTCTTCCGCAGCAGATCATCGCATGATGTAAAGATCTGCTTCACATACTGCCAAACATAAAAAAGCCAGAAGAATGTCACAAAGATCATACATTTCATCTATTTCTCCAAGCAGATACAAATTCAGAAATGGGAATCACTAAATCCAACGCAAAGACATTTCTGGGAGTTAGAATACAAAGTAACAACTTCAGAACTTAGCTTTTACAAATTCATATACAAACCTGCAGGTTATCAAGGAACAGTGCAATCTGAAGTGCATTCGGATATTCCTCAAATTTGAGATAGATCATGTATGCAATATCCAGAACTAACATGTCATCTGGTCCAGGTAAGTATCTGCAATACAATGCATCATAAAATATTAAACATCAAAGATGGCAGGCAGGAGGGAGAGGGTGCGGAAGAGAGAGAGCAGACAAACTACTAATATACCGCAATTTATTCACTGAAAATGTTTAAAGAAAAGAAAAGAAAAAAGTTCAGCCAGACTCTCGAAGAGAGAAAGCCATATGTAAAAAAAATCTGAAATTTTTTTCATGACTGTTAACAAGCACAAAATAAGTAATAGATGATTAAATATCACAATTAATATGAATGACAGAAGGTATCACAAGAACTTAAAAGAATTAGAGAATATCTATCTATATATATATATATATATATATATATATATAATTTTATTTTTTGTATTTTCTTTCTCTTGTTTTAACCTTAGAATTCTTAAAAGATGATACCACAGAATTTATGCACCCAAAATCTTACCTTGCGGCACTGGTGAGGTATAGACAAGTCCTCTTGAAATTTGTAGAGTCCACATGCTCAACCAACAGATCAAGGTCTTCAACCTGGATTTGTTAATGCAATGCATATTCTGAATTCATCTAACAAAATAAATTAAGACAAAAAAGGGGGAATAAAGATTATGTAACTGCACAATACCTCCATCAACAAATCGACAGCCTCCGGTTCAGCATTGTGCTGCAGGGCAATATCGGATTATTAGAAACAATATCAAACAAATTGCTTTCAGATGACGTCTACACCAATATTGTAGATTGGTTTTCTGAATGTTTTTGTTATCATGAGAGATTGTATCTATAGCTTTAAAATTGTTCTGTTGAAGGGAACCCATCAAAAACTTAAAACGAAGTCATACCTTCATGTGAAAAGCAACAATTTCTTGTACAAGTTCCATTAAATCATCAATTGGTGCCTCGTCACTCTGTGATTGCATATAAAATGAAGAAATAAATTAATTAATTAAAGGAAAATACAATCAGGGTTTTGAATATAACATAATTAAAAGTTATCAGAATCCAAAATGGAAGAATCGATTAGCACAAACTTCTTGAGTGAGGAATCTATGGTAGCAGGTGCATCAACCTCAAAGATATCAAAAACATAAAAACAAGACAATGCATCTGTATGACCAATTAAGAATGAAGACATAAATTACTTGATATAATATGATGTCATAAATTTTCAAAATATGTCCACTTAACATGCACATTGTAAAACTTAAAAACTGAGAGAGATACAAAACTTAAAGAACTATTCCAGATGCTTGAACTACATCTTTAAGACTTTAAACGGAATTAAAAAACAAGAATGCAGTACTAACCTGACGCTTTGTATACTCTTGTGCAATTTCTCCGGCCAAGTTCCTGATTCAAAAAAAGTCAATAACAGAGAGAAAAAAAAACGATTCACGTGTATCTTAAGTTGTGTGGTAATGGGAGTGCAACCAAATAATAAACAAAAATGCATGTCCAAATCTTCAGCAACAATCACCCAGCCTCATAAGTTCTTTGCCAAAAAAAAAAAGAAAAACACATGGAAGACCTATGAATTATCTAACAACATCAAGAGTACAGCATGCTGTTTGGAAAAATGCCTAGACAACGTATTCCATTATATTGTTGCTCATTCTCCAAAAATCTTACCAAATCTATAACACCATAAAAACAATACGCCAAATTTCAGTATCAAACTACACTGAACAACTAGAGGCAATGAATATGTGCCTCTACTGGTGAAAAGTGTCAGTCTGGCATAACATATTATGATATTTTTTTATAGGAGCATTATGATATAACAAGCATTTATAAAAACCAACATTCCACTGAATACAAGTATAGAGAAACATGCATCATAGGGTTCACAATTCTAGCAAAATCCTAGTTGAGTGATAAAATCTTAAATTCACCGCCCAGTAAGAGAACTATTGTCACAGCTTTACAGCCTGCTATTATCCACTAAGAAAATCAGCATCAGGACAATCTCAAACATACAAGTCTCATGTGGAAACACAATTGAAGTAACATTCTAACCACAACCAAACCAACATTGAGAACCAAGACCACAATCCAAAACATTAACACAAAGTTTGAAAAGATATAACCACTGATAATAGCAAGATATCTCTAATCAAGAAAAGATGACAGCATGATACTACAGTACAATACCAGATTCTGAAAACAATGTTCTCAAACCAGATGGCTCTCACCTGACATATTCATGGCCCCATGAACCAATATCACCTTCTGAACCCAACAATCTGTATTTCAAGCTTTCCTGAAAGAGTTTTCAAATGAAAAGCATTTATCATATGATAATATATGATGAGACACTGACTCAAAGAAATTACCGCAAAACATATAAATTGTATACCAACTAAACATGCAAAACCAATGTTATGCGTGAGGGTCACAATTACAACATAAAATGAGACCACCGAATTCGGAGATCAAAGAGATGATGCAAATTTCTGTATATCCCATGCATAATTAACCCAAAAGAAATTGTCAGACAAAATATAAGTCAAATTTCAAAAGAATGAGCCATACCCGTTCTCCCTCAGCAGACATGGTCAGGGCCAAAACAGAAAGTATATCTGCCAGGTATTTCTGCATTTAAGATAAAGTAACTCACATAAACAGCAAAAGATTGAACTATAAACAAATAATAATAAGTTCAACCAGAGAAATAATACCTTCAGGTCTGAGTCCCCCATTGTTTCGTAGTATGCTTTAGAGTTCCATAATGTGGACGAAGAAACTTCAATGGCTTTGGAACTGAAGTCATGGAGCTAGTTGAGGTTCGAATTTCCTGCCTGCAAGAAAATTATGCACCATCAACCACAAGTATAAGTTATCTTCTTGATCCAAAAAGATTTCTACACAAACTTAACCCCAAAACCATCCCCTGATGCTACCTGTATAAACAATAACTAGCAACAGCTAATCTGTTGATATAAAATCACTTGAACCACAAACAAGAAGAAGTAATATTCTGATGTAATAATCTGGTGAGCACACCTGGACTGCTATATAATCTTCTCTATTAACATTAATTAACTAAAATTCAAATTAAGCTCAGTGGTAAAGGATTAAGAGAGTAAATGGAACTAACAAAAACATTTAAACGTCAAGTACATTTCAAATTAATAACATCCATTATAAGCTTGGGTGTCCATACTCTGCTTACAATACCACTAGAAAATAGAAAATTGAGAAATCACGAATTACCTCATACTCTCAAGTGCTACCTTCTGCAACCCGGGTTCAGGATCCTGAACCCTTTCCACATACAACTCCAGCTGCTGCTTCAGAGCCAAATCCTCCTCTGACTGCATATACATTTCACAAATATCAGATGGAATGAACCCCCACAATCCACCCATATGATAAATAACATATTCCTCCTCAAACAAATAGGGTGATTCTGTATTACCAGAACCCTAAATAATATGAAAATTAATCACTGTACACAATAAATTCTCATTTTTCTTATACTGCAATTATACAGCTTAAACCACGTAATTTATTTTAAAATTAATAAACAAACCCTAAACTTATCATACAACTATTTCACTTAATCAATACGAGCTCATAAAATAAAAGAAAAACCTACACAAAACACGAAGATAAATATCAAAAGATCAATAAAATTGGAAATTCCGTAATCCCCAACTATTCTCAACGACCAAGCATGATATTACCCAAGCACTAAAAAAAATCATTACACTGCTACAGAAACCAAACAGAGAGTAAACAAGAAGAACACTCACCAGATCCTCGTCCTTCTTCTCGTCTTTCTTCTTTGGATCCTTGGCCGGGACCTTGACGGAAGTCTCATCTCTTGTTCCGCTGCCGCTGGCGCTGTTTGGATCCGGTGCCATGCTTAGATTAAACTAAACCCTAGAAATTTGGTTTACTAAAAACCCTAGATTACGGTAACCAGAATGTTTGGAAGCAGGATTTGTTTCCTCGAAATTTTAATGGAAGAGAAACAGCGATGAAGATAAAAGTGATAGTAACGAAGGAATTTAATTTCCTCAACCACAAGCAAGGTGCAGCTTGTCTATTCTCTCTCAACTCAGCTGCTAAAAAGTTTAAGAGGTCGGGTTTTGCAGCTTATAAGTGTTGACCCCTCCTTCAAGAAAACCCGAAGTCCGGCTTGAGTCTCCAAATCCGGGTCATGGGCGTAATGCCCAAGTTTTGGACAAATATGATATGCAAGGCCCAAATTATCGTGTTTTCTGGTTGTGGTTAAATATATAAATCTGAAAATAATTAAATTATAAATGAATTCATTCGCATAGAATACAACCTAAAATTGACTGAGTTTATGAAAATGTCAAAATTAATTTTTTTAATATATTGAATAATATTAGTGATTCTTTCATAAGTTTTTTAAAGTGATTAAGAGTTATAATTATGATATACGAATTTTAGAAATATTAATAATTAATGATGTTTTCAAAGAGATTACGAGTGAGTGTGATCAAATTATCAATTTAAGTCAAACTTAAATCAATATGAAATCTTTGATCATTCTTTGCTTTCAGAAATGTTCATTTTCTTAATTTTTCTTTTTTCTTTTTTTTCATTACAACAAATAATGGTAATTGATTTATGATGTTAAATTTGGAAATGTAATAAGAATTCAATAATCAATTAAAATTAAAAATGATCCTTATAAGTGTTAGTTGCATTGCATTGTATAGCATATTCTAAATTAGTTGTTGAATTAAGTTACTCTTGCGGAAAATAACTGATTATGTATATATTTAATGCGGAATTTGATTACTTACCTCCAGTCATATTTGTCCAAATGTAAAATCAATCCAAAGATGATAGAAGTCAAATGTAGATTGTAGTCAATCTAAGTGATGATAGTAACTGAATTACAGGACCATGATTTGTAAAAGAGTGTTTGAGGGATGTCCTCTTGCCTATACTAGAAATTACTGAAATTCTGTATATGTCTCTATATATTATATTTTGATAGAGAAGATGAATAATATATATTATGGTATTACGTTGAAGAAACATTAAGCTTAGCTAATTAATTTCACAAAAGTCGTGGGAAAAAGGATTAATGTTATAAAACACAACTCCTAGTAACATCAAGCTTTTAAGTACATTAACTGCATATATTTTATCAATTTTATTTTCATTTTTTATGATCGGAGTGTTTGTGACAGTCTCCATCTTTTGCTCTTTTATTATCAGATCACTCAACGGTAATTTTTATTGTTTAATTAAAATAAAGGTAAAATCCATACATAATCTATTCAACAACATTAGTGTTGTTGATAGCAATTCAACACACTAATGCTGGCGCCTGTTCCGTGATAGTCATTACATTCAATAAATGTTAAATTTAGTAATTGTATGAAAAGTGTAAGAATTAGACTGCTGATTGTCTTACACTGTCAATCTGTTTCGATATAGATACTATCAGCTTTGATGTTGTCCAGTGGTACATATTCCTATTCATATCTCTGTCTCATGATCTCAAAAAATTGTCCTATGGGACCTTAGTTTAGTACAGTTTAGTGATTTGGTGCCTTGTTTATAATCCATTTGGCTCTTTCAAATGCTACACACCCTGTAAAAGGTTTTCCTGCAAGAGTGCAAAACTATTCTTCTCTTTGATTTGCAAAGCATATAAAATTATGCAAATACAAATGAAAAAAAAAAAAAAAAAAAGCATGTCATAACTTAGTTTTGAAGTTTTGTTTTTCGTTTTTACTCTTTTTTTTTTTCACGAAACATTCAAGAGTGGTTTTCAAGGCACATAATTCTCTTGGTTCACTTGATACCCCAGCTGGTTCTCGTACTCTTCCATGGTGTTGAACTCATAGGCGCTATGTGTATTTCCATAAGATCCCCCATTCTTAGCAGTGCCACTCTGTCTCTCTGATTCATACGTAGCAGGGTAGTTATTTTCATTCTTCACATTATAATAGTACTTTCCGTTCTCAAGAAATCTCGTGTCACTCAGCCCTTGCTTCTCATTCTCATACCCGTTGGTGTTGTAGTTGCTGGAATAGCCATTGTTGTTGTATTTGGTGTTGTAGCCTGTGTTACCAGTATAGCCATTGTTATTGTGGTTGCTGCTGTAGACATTGTTGTTGCTGGTGGTGTACTCGTTGTAGTTTTGCATAAATCTCGTGTCGCTCATCCCTTGCTTCTCAGTCTCATAGCCATTGGGTTTGTAAGTGTTGGAGTAACCATTGTTGTTGTAGTTGACAGTGGTGTAGCCTGTCTTGCCATAGCCATTGTTATTGTAGTTGCTGGTGTAGAGATTGTTGTTGTAGTTGCTATTTTGATTGCCTGTCTCATAGTTTTCAGCAGCACGGAGTTGTTCATTTAGAAGATCGCTTTCATCAGTAATAGAAGTCTCAGTCCCTTTTGTAGGAGGGAACTGATTAGACCCAACCTTACCATAAAGGCCATAGCCATTTTCCCTCTCGGCATAAAATAACGTTGGTGCCAATGCTGGTGCTGGTGCTGGTACTGGCACTTCAAATTCCGCTGGCGATGGTGCTGGGGCAGGTGTAGGTGCAGAAATTTCGGACTCGGGGACCTTCTTGTTGGTACTAATGTGAGAGAACTTATAAAAAAACTTACTCTCTCTGGCTTGAATTTGGACAGGAGAGAAGAGGACTAGTACTAGGAGAACGAATAAAGAAAGGGATTTCACTAAGTACGCCATTAAGAGAAATATTAAGTACTGGTAGTGATAACATTTATTCTGAGATTGTTTTTATAGAAACTCTGGGAGTCTTGATGTCCCTGGATAATTATGGCGCAGATCAAGGAAAGGAAGGGGTGTGGGGTAGAAATTATAATGACTTGGAGCATGCTGCATGTGCTTTCCATGAGAATGTCTAATAAGGGAGGCACCTAATAATCTTTACTTCTTTTTAGTCCAAAAACGAGCTAAAGTCTTCAGTCAAAAGGTGCCATTTTTTTTTTTTTTAAACTATGAGAACAGACATCTGCTTTCCTTGCATTAGAGGCAATGTGGGATCAAATTTAATTAGGAGGTCCACCCTCACTCCTAATTAGCGGTTGAGTTAGTTACGCAACTAAAGAAGGTGGGAGGCCACACAGCATTATTGCTTTGGCCAATTGGCCTGCAGTAACTTCAGGCTTTATGCAGAATACTATCATTTATCTTTCCTCAAAGCTCCGAGGGAATCCTTGAATGTTTTACCTGATAAATAAAGTATTCACCCGCATGTCTTTATTTCAACTAATGAAATTCAAGTAGAACAATTTAGCTGGAGAATGAATGATGACTGGAACTTTCTCCTACTCAAGCATGTGAGAGAGTCAAAAGAAATGAAAAGATGTTTTGTCTCTTGAAATCTTATTAAATTAAATTGATCTAGCTTGTACTTCATTTATGATATTTGAGCTTATTCTAGCAGTTCAGAGAATGTATATTTGAAGCACAGTTTCAGTACCCTTTCTCTTCTTTGTTTTAGTAGCTCATCAAAGTTCAAGTTGTCTGCTTATACAATAATACAGAATCTGGACTCCATCTTAAAAACAAAAAAAAAAAACTCTGCACAACTAAACTGTATAGCTTCATACAAGAATTTCGAACTCTTCCAAGAGCTAAACTATTGCTGTAAAAATCTATCGGTATCGAAAGAAATGTGATTGATAATTCCATACTAAAACTACTCTCCTTATCCATTCAATGACTTGACTCTAACACCATTTTCAACACATCAAGAATATCATCCATAATTAATTAAGCACTGCATCACCCAACTTTAGAAGCAATAGAATTACATGATCTAACACAATCATCATCTCACAAATTACAGTTCTAAAAAAAAAAAAAAAAATAGTTGAATTGACACGAGGCATTCTAGTCCAAACTAATCTAATTATATTATCAACCCGGTAATCCGGATATCATAACAAATTCCTTTAAACAACACAAATTTTTAGGAGGACATGTGGGTCAAGCTAAAAGAAAAGTGTGTTTTTATAATATAGGAAAAGAAATGAAAGACATGTTTCATAATTGATTAGTTTTAAGTAATGTTGAAGGAAAATTGGGCTGGTGTGGGGGGTGGGGCGTGGCGTGATGATCGGAAGAATACATAAGAAAATAACTCTTCTTTGGTGGGTGAAGGTATTGACTTTAGATTTGGAAGTCTGCTCCAGAAAAACACAACAGCAGTTTTAACTCAACAACGTGGGACATGAAATTATTGAGAACAAGTACGGTAATGGGCTGACTTGTCGGACTGGATAAATAATTAATCAACAGATTTCCATTGGGCCCAACCCTATTTTGCACCTCCCATATACTTATATCTACATTCTTTAAACAAATAGTTATACCATTCAATTTTTTCTTCTTCAGTATTTTAATGATAAGTTTATTTCTATCCTAAAAAAATCATGTATTTTAATAAAACAGGAGAAAATAAATTTAGAAAACAGTTAAATAATTCAAAAATTAATTTCAAACATAATCCACAAGGTCTTGTAATTCATGATAGTTGGGTTTAGGTATTGTAGCCCATCAAGGGTGTTAAGCAACCAACCCATATCCAATTAGGCCAGATCCATGAACAACAAAACAATATAAGTAGCCCATATCAAATTTTGGTTGTATTTACAAATAATGTAATATTTAAAAATGACAAATTTTTTACCAAATAAAACGACTGTACATCTGAATAAGACGGATTAATTTAGAGAAAAAACAGAGTAGAATTTGTTAACGTGTCCGTATCAATCATGTCATGGTCAGCCACGTCATCTTCGATTACCTCGACGTTGGATTTTACGGTACTTCCATGCAGTACTGACTAGTGACTAGTGAGCCCGCTTCACGTACGAACTTATTGTGTGGTTACCGTTTTCTGTATTTTAAATATCCCATACTCGTGATTCTTATATTATTGGGCTTTATGGCGGGCCTTACCACACCCAATCAGGGAGACATCTGACTGCAAAGTTGACCCAAACGTGTCACTGCTATGTGGTCCATACGTGGCCGTTAGAGATTCGTCCTAAAATCTGTTTGTCTAGATCATGCCGGGGACCATCACTCTTTCAATGCATCCATCTTTATTCTATTTGACTATTCAGCTTCATCCTTTATCTTCTCCAACTGCGCTTCAACCCAACCGCTCAACCCTTTTATTCATATACTATTATTACCTTTTAACAAATGAATTGTTCATATAAAGTTACTCGATATAAACTTATTAGAATTTTCATAAACACACTTTTAGGATTGATTGAAATCACGGCCAGAACCTTTGTAATCTAAGATAAGAGTTATATTGATGCGAAAATTCACACCAATCAGAGAGATCCGATTGACCTTGATCGGAACCGGAACGGATGTGTATGTGGCTTGAAAACCCAGCAATAAACAATAAGCAATAGTTATCAACGCAAATAAATAAAGAACAACAAGATTTTTAAAGTGGTTCAGCCTCTATATTGAGAGTCTACGTCCACTGTTGCAAGAATACTTTTTATTGAATAATTTGTCAAAACCTCCAGCCTCTCGAAACCCCCCTTCATATTTTTACAGGGGTTTTTATAGTGCTCTTTCATACAAGGCAAGTTGAATTTAAATGGAACTTTATCTCAACAAGGAAAACAATCCCGATATATATGGGATGAGATGAGAATATGAAATTTAAATCAAATCATATCCCTATCACCAAGGGATAAGATTTGTCATATCAGCTTGCTGTGATCTTGTTGAATACCCTTCGCTGTTGCGGACCTTTTGGGCGGTCTCACCTGGCGGGCTGATTTGGGCGAGCTTCCTGGGTTAACAAAGACCAGCTCGTCAAGTTCCCCAAGCATCATTCCCCGACTGTCAGCTTTAGGCGAGCTATTCTGAAAAACCCCGCACAACATCTACCCCCCAGTGTTTGGAGGTCGCTTGTCGAAAGGCAAACACTTTATTGAGTGAGCCCGCCCCTTGGGACACTGATTCGTCTCCTTTGGTGACTGTCAGGCTGTCTCGTCTCGTTTAAATGCAGTCGTTTCTTTAATTAATGCTGACAGATTGGTCATGTCACTTCATGTGTCAACGGGTGCAATGATGGGCCTCGACGATTGGACTCTCTCCGTCGGATGGATGCCACTCGTCATTGTCAACAGTCGAGATCGCCCATTCATTCAAGGGTCAGGATGGTTCACCCGAATCGACGGCTAGGGTTGGTGCCCGCTCCCTTCAAACTTTCCCTATAAATACGGGCGTCCTCTTCACTTGTGCTACTCTACTGTGCATTTTCCTTTGCTATTTTCTTCCTTGAGAGAGTTCTTGCTTCCGTTCCGGCTTTCTGTGCTTATTCCTCCTGTGCCTCATCCCGTTCTTTACTTCCGGTAAGCAATTATTTCCTTGGTTTCTTGGCATTTTCTTTTCGCATTGTGTGTTGGTTGTTTGATTGGCATGGAGTGTGCATGTTAACTTGTTCAGCTTCTTTAAGAGTAGTTTAGGCCATTTTCTTTGAGTTTCTTGCCGGAAGTTGTCCGGTAAGTAGTAGATGAATAGTTGGGCCGCTGGATTCTGTTGCCGGATTCTGGTATTTAGGATGAAATTTCCTAGATTTGGCCCGACCTTGCGAGCTCGACTTCGGGCTCTCTTAGGCACCTGGCACGATTATAAGTGTCTATGTTTTCGGCTTAGAAGCTCGACCGTAACACTTGTTTAATCTGTGTTTCAGGTGTCTAAGCCCTCATGTCGCAGTCCGTATCTAGCGAGAGTATCGATGCGTTGTTCGGGGATGATGTTGCCCACTCAGATGTGGAGTCCAGCAATCAATCCGACAATTCGATCCCTGCCGAGACCACACAACACCAAACTATCTTGAAAAAAGACCTTTCTACTTCCATAGGCGAGGAAGACCTCGCCGATATTAGGAAGCGCTACTCTATTGAAACCCCCTTGATATTGTCAGTGGGGTATATCCGAAAAATGCCCCCTGCGGGCTGGTGTGCCATTACTGAAACCCTGCTTAGATGCGGGTTTTCCATTCCGCCCCATCCCTTCATCCTGGGCGTGCTTCAATATTACGACCTCGCCCCGCTTCAGCTGACGCCGAACTCATATCTGATAGTCATCGGGCTATTTATAGCCTTCCAGGTTTATTTCCAGAGCGATCTCACCATTGACGAGCTCGCTTTTTTGTATAAAATAAAAAAGGGTCAGGACGACACCTATAATTTGTCAAAGACCGGGAAAAAATTCAATGGCTTGGCCAAGATCCCAGACAAAATCAAGAACTGAGATTCTAATTATTTCTTTTTTGAGTGGGCTAGAGATGGCGTCTTTCGGGGAGACGCATGTAAGTGCGCCGTGCATTCTCACGACGCCATTCATAATTGTCTTCTTCATTACTATTGATATTGACTGATTGACTAATTTTTTCCTCTTTCATTCCTCTTTTTTTTTGTAGCGAACTGTAACAGGCAACCTCCTGCGAACTTTGACACCTCCCGGCTCGACCAATTCAGCTCGCTTCAGGAGATTCAGAGAGAGGTAGGGCAGCTCATCTACACTTTGAACCTGATCAAGTACGGTTTCTGCCCGGAGTCAGCAAAGTTCACCATTGCCTACATATCATTGCCTCGCAAGATGGGGAGTAAGTGTCGGGCTATTATTTTCAATTCCGCACTTATTGATCTCTTATTAACTTGTCACACTTGTTTGCAGAAACTAAATATGCCGCTAAGCCAACAAACTACGAGGCACGCTCGTCCTCAAAGAAGAGCAAGACTTCGGCCGGGGGACCAGCCTTGCCTCCCCGTTAGTGGCGACCACTCCTGAGGTTCCTGCCCCAATGGTGGCGATCTCGGAGGTTCCCGCTCCTCCGACCTCCATAGTCGTCGCTTCACCGCCCTCAACGCCTCAAGGGGCGTCTGGGGTGAAGCGAGCTGGGGGCCCATCTCTAGAGGCTCCGAGCCCCAAGAAGGCGGCCAAAGAGACCGTCGCGGGCCCAAAGAAGAGCTCTGCCCCTGTGAAAACCACAAAGGCCCCGATGTCCAAAGGCAAGGAAGTAGCGATTGAAGCATCTGCTCGCCCGGAGCTGAGTCCGACAGCAAGAAGTTGGATAAAAAAATAGACGCTCTTATCAAGTCTCTCCCCGACAAGGTTGCGACCAGGGCGTCGCTAATAAAGGAATCCATGTCGAACAAACTGTGGGAGCAGTTTATCGACTTGCCCGCCCACAGCCAACTGTACAACACTGCTCGGGTGATGGGCAAAGTAATTTGTTCGACCTTGCTTGTTTCATGCATTTTTTTACTGATTGTCGCACTTCTTAGGCGTATAGCATGCTGGCTCATCTGCATCTCACCCACTATGATACTTTGGCGGATGCCGAGAAGGTAATCCAGGAGTCCGCCGAAGCCAAAGAGAAGGCTGAAGAAGAAGCTCGCCTCCTGAATCAAAGGATCAAAGACTTGGAGAGCGAGCTTGTGGCGCTGAAAGCTTCTGGCGAGGGGGCCAAGAAGGAATTTGAGGATAAGCTCGCGGTCTCTGAGGCGGCAAAGAATAAGGCTGAGGCGGACAAATCTTCGGCTCACAAATCTTCGGCTCTGAACTAGGAAAACTCGCCCATAAGAATGACAAACTTTCGGCCGAGCTCCAGAAAGCTGAGTCCTGGGCGGTCTGGATGGACAAGCAACTGTCAGTGCGGTCGCATCAACTAATTCACCTTCAGGAGGTGCGCTCTACTAAGAAGGCCAAAATTGGTCGCCTCAGAGCTACTATGAAGGAGGCGAAGATGAGGTATGTTGTCAACCTCTGGCAGACGTCTTTAAACCTGGTGAAAACCATGTTTGATGCGGATCCCAGTCGGGACTTCTCTTTCCTCCCCAAGCAGTATCGCACTGAGGTCGAGCGATTTCGATGCGAAGCTTCTGGGGGCACTTTTGTGTACCCGGAAGACAATGAGCCCAAACCTGAGGTCGATCGTCCCCTTTGGGAGCACACTGCTCCCTATGAACCCGCAGAGAGGTATTGAGCAAGGCTTCAAATGTCGTTCCGTAAATCTCATTTCACGGAATACTTCTAAGAACAACACATTTACGGCGCTGCCATTGTCAACCATCAATCGGAATACCTTGCTATTTCCGATCATGGTAGTTATGACGATTGCATCACGGGAGTACTTGGGGTACTCCTCGTTTTCCTCTATGGTGAACCCTATCACCTGACTATCCACCAAGCGCCTTTTTTGCGACCTTGTTCCCACAACCATTACCTTAGAAACGGATCCTATTCTATCTTCTCTGGCATCCCTTTTCTCGAGCATGCCTTGAATTACCAATTGAGCTCGGCCCGCCGTAGATCATTTTCACATTATGCCCGCCTGGAGGCAATGGCGGTGGCGGGCTCTGTGGCCTTCCAGTTGG
>WYDK02000080.1:3156521-3171632 GCA_009867345.2 Toxicodendron radicans
TTCAAACAACTTATTTTTACTATTCTGCTGACATGTGGATAAAAGGGCTATATGCATTGCTTCCATTAATTCCATCCCTGAATCATCGTAACGTTCAGATTCGTTGGTGACAGATGCATGGAACATAGCTACCACAACAAAAATATTTAAAATATAACTTGTAGAATAACTTTCTTCAACTGCAGAAGGTAAGATATCCACACTACTTGATTAACATGAGAAATAAAGATGTCCATTTGTTGAAGGTTTACACTAGTTTTCTTTAGTTTCCATTTTCTGTTAGTTTAATGCACTAGTTGAGTATAAACTTTATCATCATATCAGTTAAAAATAGACTGTTTGATTTACAATCGATATATACAAATTATAACTCAAAACTCATATAGATATATCATGATTTTTTATAATTATTATTGAACCGAAGCAAATTTATTTGTTCCCGATAATAAGAAAGAAGTGATATTTTTCTGGTTTCAATGGTGAAAAAATAAGCTATAATACCTTCATTAATTAATTAATAAGGTCAAATGTAAATCATCAATTCTCTCCCTTAATTTTTTCTAAAAAATCAACAAAAATGTTCTGCTTCCATATTCAGTGATAACGATGACAGGCAGGATACTAATAGGAAGAGAATAGTTCACCTAGAAATAATAAATTTCAACTCCTGCTCAGTGCTCACTGACTCCATAATTACGTTGCCCATGAACATCCTTTACTGATGGAATAATTGAAACAAGACATATCCCTTTTCTTTCTTCCAAGGAATTCCCCAGAAAACTTTAAAATTCTAAATTTTCTTTGCAATTGATTAGTGCTAATGATGGATATATATCACTCATAAGGCACAAGGCAACAAAATATCTGCTTATAGGGTTTTAGTGAAACAATCACTTAATTTGTTCATAACGAAACTTATTCTAGGACTAAGACTTCAGTTTTCATTTATACAATAAGCATAAATTTTGGGAAATGAAACAAGTACCTTGGGACAGATTTAATGGTGAGAATTGGGAGAAGAAGAGGATGGCCTTTCACTGTGCTCCTCTTCACCATGAATTCTAGCAGGAATGCTAAACCCTGGCAGTCCATCAGACACAAAGCGACTGCCAAAAATTGAAGACTGGTGAATTTCATGTGTTCTTTGGTGGTCTGTGGAGCCAATAGGAAGATCATCCCAAGCCCGAACTGATTGCGTGAAACTGGACTGAAGGGGTCCCCTCTGAGAAAATGCTAATGCTGCTTGTTGTGACAACAACGGTGAGTTAAACATAAAACTACCACCTCTATTTTCTGAGCTTGTGTCATTGTTCCAAGCTACCATTCGATGAAAGTTGGCGTCGAACCCCACTGAAGCTGAGCCTGCGAAGAGGGTTTGATCAGTTGAAGGTGTGTGACTTGTATCTCCCCTTGACTGACCATGAATTAGACCAGAGTCTTGAAAGGAATGAAGTGATAGGCCAAGATCTTCAGTGTGGTTTGAAGTTCTTGAGATTATATCAGCTGGGTAGTTCTGAAAGTTGATTGATGAGTTTGTAGTGCTTGTTGGGAAGAAAGATTTTATGGTATCAGCTATAGAATCAGTATCTAAGGGCTGCGCCATGAAAGATGAATCATTGTTTGTGTTATCACCCAATTGCCTATGGATCTGAAAGCTATAGCCAGGAGACTCTGATTGATCTTGTATTGGCATTTCACCATTTGAGCCTAGATTAGGCTCAGCTACCATAGCATCGGCGGCAGTATTACTTACATTTGGGTGCCATGGCGGTAGCGCAGCAAGCTTGTCAATGGCAGACTTTGCCTTCTTTATAAGCCAATCTACAGCTTTGCTGGGTCGGTCATAGCCTAGCCGGTCTTGAACATCATAGAATTGAATGGCAGTGTGGGCTGATAACCGGACCCTCCGATCTCTGGGACCTTTTGAAGTATAGACCTTGCTATGGCGGTCCTTTCGCCCGGTGGGTCGAACAATGTGACCTCCTTGGACTTGAACTATTTCTCCGTCAGTGCTCTTCATGCCCATTTTTTCTTTATATTTTGAAGTACTGGTTTGTTTCAAAGACTGTCTGTTGGCTGCTACTACTTCTTGCCCATAAGGTGGTTGGTTTTGTTGAGGTTGAAGATGTTGCAAATGGGTCGTGCTCGTGCCTGGATTTTGTTGCTGTGTTTCTTGTGCTATTAGGTGTCTAATTTGGTGGACAGGCCTCTGAGGGGGCTGACGATTACCCTGGAAATCCAGATTCCTAGACGTTCAGATTTTGCTCTTCCAAAAACTTTTTTTTTCCTTTTTCTTACAGTTTTCTTGTAGTACTCAAAAATCAAAATCGTTGCCTGGCCTTTCACTCGAGCTTCTATTTTTGCTTGCTACTCTTCATCCATCTGCAACTGCTACCACACTGAAAGCTGATGCTTCTGTTAAGGCCGCTGATCCAAAAAAAAATAAAAAATCTGACATTGCATTTCTACAGATTGCATACCACAACACTACCACTAAATCCAAAACCCAGAATGAAAATACAAACAAAATATATCAGAAATCAAATTCAGTTTTTAAAAACAAAAAGCTTGTAACTAACTCATCTATCTCTAATTTAGCAGAGCAAAATGAAGCAGGCAAGATGGTGGGTTTCTCTATGTAGGCTGCAAAAACAAAACTACGAATTACACCACTAACTTTTTGGGTGATATCCACTTAAAAAAACGGAAACAAAAAAATATATATTAAAATTGAAAACCATAGGATTTTGGGACCCTGAATCAGTAAGTAGTGGAGTTTGTCGTTGATATGAAGTGAGATTGAATATGACTTAAGAAGAAGAAGAAGAAGAAGTGAGTGAAAAGGATTTGTGCCATAGAGGTAAGTAGAAAAAAAAAAAACTTACCCTTATGAGAAGTACTACTGGTTGATGGGTTGATGCTTCTGCAAAGGGTGGCAGGCAGGAAAGATTAAAGATATTTTGACATCTCACTCTCACTATCTCAGTCTGAGCCCCACAACATAAAACATAAAAATATGAAACCAAATTAACAAGAAGTCACAAATCAACCAAACCCTATCTAGAATCTAGTAATCTCTCTCTCTCCCTCTTTTTTCACTTGGGTTATTATTACTTTATCTTAAGACTTCTTAATGAAGATCGTTGGTGATGGAGTTATAATTGGAGTGATGATCGATAGGGAAATGACCCAAATGGCCAGCTCTCTCACCCACTCCTTTGAAGGCTTTGATTATGATATCTAACAGCTTTTCTGGTTTGTTTCCTGTCTGTACTTCCTTTTCCTCCAGCGCATGCAATTGTCTGAGTGTATTCTCAGAATCATTCTTGCCATAATTTGGAAAAATAAGCTTAAACAGTAGTATTTAATAAATTAATGCAATCCCTAATCCTAACAATATTAGAGAGATATAAAAATCCCATTTTTAAGAATTCTATGCAGAGATGAATGCATGCAGTCGGATTCATGCTGTTAGCACATTAGGTATAATAAGTAGCACAAGTTATAACCCCATTTCTTATTGTTTGCTTAAGTTGAGTGCTCTCGATAATTTCCCTTAACTTGGCCAGTCATGTCAGAAGTTTATATTATCATGCTCGTAATTAAACATTAAACTACTACTTATTTATAAACCCTAAAATATAAACAATTAGTTTTCAAGTCATGTATAAAATCAGGTATATTTTAAAGATGTTATCACATGCTAGTTTATGTATTAGTATTATATTTTATTGAATAGAATCAAAGAGTAGAGAAGCAATAGTATTAGGGCGAGGCAGGGTTAGGTCCGTTGAAGGGATGATTTTGCCTCTAAAGCAGCAGCAGCAGCTAGCAAGTGTTGATGTTTTGATTACAATAAGTTATTTAGGAAAAAGTGTTTCGAGGAATGTGAGATTTAAAAACGGCCACGATTCCTCGTTGCAAGGGCTC
This sequence comes from Toxicodendron radicans, assembly GCA_009867345.2. Lineage (NCBI taxonomy): Eukaryota > Viridiplantae > Streptophyta > Magnoliopsida > Sapindales > Anacardiaceae > Toxicodendron > Toxicodendron radicans. The sequence goes on from WYDK02000080.1 coordinate 3,160,452, forward strand.
TTTTCTTTTCTCTCTCATTACAACAAAGAAAGGGCCTATCGCTAGCCTAGCTGCTGTCGCTTTCCTCCTCGACTTCCTTTATTAAATGCTATTTGCTTGGATCATATCATCAACCGCCCATCTCATTCTCTTCCAACACCTGTCTTTTTTTTTTTTTTTTTTTCTAAATAATATCAAACTTATTTCCATTTTAGTAAAATTATTATCCCATCTTCTAATATTATACTAATAAATAAAAAAGCCAAAGGTGGGGGGTGGTGCACTATAACAAAATAAATCATGAGAAAAAGAAAGCACTTGCATTTGATATTTGATACTTCCTATTACCTAATTAAGAGTGATTTGATTTGATATTTCATATTGTCACATCACCTTCCTCTTTTCCCTGGATATATTTTATTCGTTAAGGGTTTTGTATGCAAAGTATTTTAGGGTTTTCTTTCTACCCTTACCCCATTTGCCTTTTCCCACTTTTTTTTTATTATTTATTTATTTATTTATAGTGACCCAAAATTGGGCAATGCTACCCCCGGTGACTTAGCAAACCCCCATAAATAGTTAGTCTATACAAAAATATAAAGGCTACCCTGTTCTGTCACTCTTCTTTATGAAACCTAAATTATTATATAAACACCTTTAACATTTTTGACTTTCCAAAGATTGTCATACATATACTAACGGTCTATTTAAATATTTAACCCATTTCATGTTTTGAATTATCATACTTCGATGGTGTACAACTTTAGTTGATAAATTGTTAATGCATGCTGCTACAATCAGATGGTGGAGTTAAAGACGGGTTCAATTATAGATCTATTTATTTCCATAGCTATTATGGGGATGCAATTAATTTTCCGTTATCTAATTTTCACAATATTTCAAAAAGGTTGTATACATTAATTGTCCATTTAATATTGAACTCATAGCTTCTATTTTGTAATTGTAGCATAGTACAACTAAATTAGATGTAGGATCTATTGACGGGTAAAATTGTACTGTCAACGAACAAGTTATGATCTGGTCGTTGCGATCTGAGCGTATCCAAGTTGATTTTAAGTTAGTTATTGGTGAGAGTGGTTCGATTCTTTAGTTCGTTAATTAATTAATAACTTGTAAAATAAATGAGACAAGTTTTTATAGTGGTTCGAAGGCTGAATAGCGAACTCCTACATCCACTGTTGATTTCTATTAAAATATAAAGATTAAACATTAGATCGTAACGATCAGAATACACAAACATAACAGTTCTAGAGAGAGAAAGTTGTTCGGAGTGTCTAGTCAATTTCCTTGTGAGAGAAATGAGTTTAGAGCTTCTGAGATCCCCCAAAACGCTGAGGGTGGTCTTCTATTTATAAGGAGCGATCGTGGGTCCCACCGGACAGGTGGCGGTCCTTGATTGAACTTGAACTGGAAGTGGGAGACAGCTGGTCGATAAGATACAATATAACCGAATGAGGTCATCAGCGGACAAGTGGCGTGACCTCGGAGGTCACTTGATGTCATCAGCAATCTCACCAGATTTTACCCCATAACAAATACCCCCAAGTTTTTGGAGTTCGAGATTATTTATCGAGATCAGACTCCAAAAATTTTCATTTATCGCACAGGTCGTCCCAGCGAACTGCTCTAACTAACTTGTACAATTATTCCGATTGAACTGGCTCTCTTACGAGCTGATGGTTAATGGAGCGGAGCGAATACAACTGGTTCTTCGAAATACGAATAGTTAACGATCTTAAATGACTCTTCGTGTTCTTGTTTTTAACGAGCATACGACATTTACTTCGAATATGATGAAACATTTAATGCACGTGGGGTGCATTTAATGTTTGTCATAATTAAAAAAACATTCCTTATGGCGCCATAAATGCGTTTATCAATTCGATAAAGCGTGTGCGACCACACGCTCACCAACTCTTTAGATGCCCGCCGCAAGGTCGTGACACGCGTCCAAGATTGGACGGTGAGGGATCGCTCTCGCGATCGAGGGAGAGAGAAAATGACTGACGTCTCAGATGTTCGCCACATGGAGATCGCCAACAGTCATGATCTGCTCTTGGTTTTATATGAAAAGTAAGGGTAACCGTCTACTTCGATGGCTGCCACATGGAGGTCGCGGACGGCTGAGATCGTTTGTCGATTTGTATATAAATTGGGAGGGAAAAACAAATGAACATTTTTGCCTTTTTAACCAAGCTTTCACCATTCTCAACTTCAGACTCTCAACTTCTTCATCACTTTCCTTCGCTTTCTCTCAGATTCTCTGATTTCCTTGGCTCCCAAACACTCATTTGCTCACTGGAGGTTACTACTACGTGTTCGTTGAAGTTCGTTCGTCATCAGGTAACTTTCTTCGTCACTATTACATTGGTTTTTCTCGTTTTTGTTGTTTCTTTGTTTTTGCAAAAAAGGCGTCTCTGGGTTGTTTAGTCCCGTTTGGTGTGTTGTGTTTGGGATGATGAAGAGGTTTCGAGTGTTTTCTTGGGGTGTTTTAAGTGTTTAGGTCATTTTTTAGTGTCTTTGTGTATTCTGGTTTCCTGTTCGAGTTCGTCGTCTTCTCGTCGAACATAACGAATTTAGTAGGTTTTGTTTTTGTTTGTGTTTCAGCCACGTAGGCGACCATGAACTTTAACTAAGAATTTATAAATTTACTCAATAGGATTTTTTCGACTTCGTCTTCGAGTTCGTCTTCGGGTTCGGAATCCGTTAACTATGAACACGATTTTGTAGACCTACAAACTACCTCACCTCCTGAAATTGTTCCTTTGCAGATCGTTCCTCCTCCTGATCATCCAGACGCTCCCGAACGAATGTATCAAATCGTTGCAATGGCCGACGATCAAGCGAGAGATGCTCAGATAGATACAAAGGTAGAGGAGATGTTTGAGGATATCCAGCTCGCTCCGATTAAGATATCAGAGGTCGAGCTCGCATCTGCACAGACGAAGTATGCGTTGCAGACACCAATCTACTGCGACTTGAACTATTCGATGGGGAATCCTCCTCCTAGTCGTGTCGTGATCTCCGAACAAATTTTTGAGGCCAGGGTGATCGTGCCTCTTCATCCATTCATCAAGTCGGTGCTCGAATACTTTGGCTTGGCCCCTCTTCAGCTCGTTCTAAATGCTTATCGCTTGATGGCTAGAGCTTATATCGCTTGTCGACTACACAATTGCGAACCGCTGAACGATTGAGATGTTCGCGATTTGCTAACTCGTTGAAACAGAGTAAAAAGAAGGGTTTCTTTTACTTGGCCCAAAAGAAAAGCATTGAGATCGGGATCGTTGGGGCGGTCAGCAATGCCAGTGACTATGTGTGGAAGTATTTCTTCTTCGACTATGTGTGGAAGTATTTATTCTTCAACTATGACGGCATCTGCGAGTTCGCAGAAATCCCACGTGAGTGCTTTTTATACTTAGAAGTTTTTTGGGTGCTATGTCTTTTGTTTCCTATTCCTAATCGCTTATTCATGTTCGTTGTAGAGAACCGTTCTGACATTATTCAGGCTGGTGTTGATGGCTCAACGATCACGAAGTTGGGCAAACTTACAGAGTCGCAACGACACTACGCCAATCTTCTGACTTCGAAGCTGATGAAAGAGTATCTTTATGCACTTTCGTGCTAAGTACGTGTCAAAGGTCGTTGAGACATGTAAGACACGAACTCAAATTCTTTCGTTGTAATTGTCGTCCTTTATTGTTTGACGTACTGATCACTCTTCTTTTTATGTTCGCAGTGCCGGCTCAGAAGAAAGCCAAGGAGACAGCTCAGGTCACCTCGAACATTAGGGTACCCCCGGTCTCTTTGCCGAAGGTTAGGATTCATAGCCGATTGTTCAAAGCTAGCAGCTAGTTCGTGCTGTAGATGTCGGAGAGAGCTTTACTTCTGATCGCCCCAAACAAATTCCCACTGTAACCCCTGGGGTCGATGCGACTAAGCACATGGGGAAAGAGGCCGATGAGCCTTAGATTATTGAGGATTCTCCGCTCGAAAGGGTGGTGATCAAGGAAGAAGAGGTTGTTCCATCACGGCCTACCAGAACCCAAGGTAAGAGGGTGGCAGACGATCAAGGCGAACGTCGTTTGTCACGCAAGAGGCAACATAGAGAGAGGTCGCACTTGCATGATCTAGGCTCTTTAGGGGATGTCCGGGTGGATGGCCAAGGTAACGACAGTCTCTTGCGACTCCGAAAGCTGTTCGTGAGTCGATCACTCAACTTCCCGAACACCTTCGTGCCACAACCTCACTAATATCGGACTGCGTGACATAGGCACAATGGAGGTCGTGGATGGTGAAAAGGAACAGTGACATTTTGGTCAAGGCTACTAATGTGTCTGTTGAGGTATAACCTTTCTCTCAAAATTTTCCTAAGTGTTTAGATAGTGATTATATTTCTTGTCTGACTTCTTTCTTGTGATCGTAAGTCGCTTCCTCGATGATCGCCTTGGTTAACAAGGCTCGGTTCGCCTTCTACAATGAAGAACATATGGAAAAGTTTGAGACGGACCTACAAGAGGCGAAGGCCGCCAAGGTCGTTGCTAAAGGTCTGCTCGATCAAGAGCAGAATAATTTCTCGAAACTCCTGGTCGTAGAAGGAGCGAAGAATAAGGCCGTTATGGGACGACCACAAATGCGGAGGCCGCTTTCAGGAAAGAGAAAGCAATGCACGAATGTGCCCGAGTTGATTTGGAAGCCCTAAGGGAGGGGACGAATGAAACAATCTCTGAACTCAATGATCAACTAGTCGATGCGATCGATAGGACCAACCCGACCGAGGAATGTAACAAAGCTATGGCCGAGGAGCTCGCTAAATAGAGGAAAGAGAATGATGAGATTGTCCAAGTCAAGGACGATGAGCTGGAGGTCGCCAAGAAAGAGATCGAGGACATGAGGGCTCGCCCTACTGGTGCCCCCAACGAGGAGGAGATCGAGGCTCGAGCGGGTAGTCTCGCAATGAACGTTGTCAAGCTCGTCCTTATTCATAATCGGAACACCGAATACTCCATGCTTCCTGAGGGGTATGTCGTGCATCTTGATGACTTAAAAAAAGAGCTTGAGGAGAGAGATGGCGACGCCCCCGAAGACGAAAAGGGGCACGAGTTCGGGCTTGTCGATGCCAACGATGATGAAGAAGACGAAGGTGGCGATCCTCCTCAACAATAGTTTTCTTTTTATTTTTGATACATTTTGTAATTTGTTCGCCCAATTGGGCTAAGGTTGTTGTAAATGAACTATCAGATCAATAAAATGTTTTCTTTTGATGTCGAATTTTTTCTAAGTGTTGAATGGTGTCTCACTTTGCATTCCATGCTTGTTAACGAACAAATAACAATTGTATAACCAAATTCGAAGGAGGTTGTTGTGAGTTTGCTACTCTTTATAGCTTACCGACATTTTCCGCAACATGCTACTTAGAAATTGTTCCAAGTGGTTTGCTCGTTTGTTTCGGACCTCTAAGTTATGATCGTGGGAATGGTACACCGGGCGATCACTTCAAGATCGTTGTCCTTGGACCTTGTAGGATTGCTTTGACATGATAAGATCGGAGTCGTACGGGTCACTATCTCTGGGCCCATAAGCTTGTTTCTTTGGCATAGGACTGACGAGTAATGTGAGTGCAATATCCTCGAATCACGTGGATCCGTTTGGTTAGGATAAGACTCAAGTCGTTTAGATCATAACCTCTGGGCTCTTAGGCTTATTTTATTGAGGTAGAACTGAAGACACATGCGAGTGCAATATCCACGAACCACATGGGTTCGTTTGATTAGGATAAAACTCGGATCATTCAGATCGTAACATCTGGGCCCTTAGACTCATTTTATTGAGGAAGGACTGAAGACCCTTACGAGTGCAATATCCTTGAACCTCGTGGATTCGTTTGATTAGGATAAGACTCGGATCGTTCAGATCACAACCTCTAGGCCATTAGACCCGTTTTATTGAGAAAAGACTAAAGACCCTTGCGAGTGAAATATCCTCGATACGCGTGGGTTCGTTTGATTAGGATCAGACTTAGATCGTTCAGATCGCAACCTTTGAGCCCTTAGGCTCGTTTTATTGAGGAATGACTGAAGACTCTTGCGAGTGTAATATCCTTGAACTGTGTGGATTCGTTTGATTATGATAAGACTCGAATCGTTCAGATCATAACCTCTGGGCCCTTAGGCTCGTTTTATTGAGAAAGAACTGAAAACCCTTGCGAGTGTAATATCCTCTAACCGCGTGGGTTCGTTTGATTAGGATAAGACTCGGATCGTTCAGATCTCAACCTCTGGGCCCTTAGGCTCGTTTTATTGAGTAAGGATTGAAGGCTCTTGCGAGTAACCGCGTGGATTCGTTTGATTGGGATAAGACTCGGATTGTTCAGATTGCAACCTCTGGGCCCTTAGGCTCGTTTTATTGAGGAAGGATTGAAGACCCTTGTGAGTACAATATCCTCGAACCGTGTGGGTTCGTTTGATTAGGATAAGACTCGGATCGTTCAGATCGCAACCTCTAGGCCCTTAGGCTCATTTTATTGAGGAAGGACTGAAGACTCATAGAGAAAACCATCGAGTCCTGGGCGTTTGCAATGATGGAGATATCTTTGGAGAATCAATTTAGCAACTTCATTCATTTTGGTGATTACAAGGTGGAGTTATAGAAGAAGAAAAAGGTCCCGCGGGGAATTCGTGATCAAGACATTCGTGAACCCCCAGGAGACTTGCTCGAAGGCGATCTTGGTCATGGCAATTCACTGGTAGTATCTCCGTAGGTGCACAGAGTGCCAGGTGCATGAGATTGCTCTTCCGCTCAAATCTTCTAAGTGATAAGTTCCTAGTCGCACGATCCTTGTGACCCTGTACAGACCTTCCCAATTGGGGCCAAGTACTCCAACATTAGGGTCTCTTGTGTTGATCATGACCTTGCGAAGCACCAGGTTACCACAAAGGAAATCTTTCTTCTTTACTTTGTTATCAAAGAATCTCTTCATCATTTGTTGGTATGCGGCGAGGCGCACTTGGGTGGTGGCGCGGTGACCCTCGAACAGAGTCGAATGAATACAGACTACGAACTGGGTGATGTGATGATCACAATCAGGAATAAATTTAGCCCTTCTTCTAGCACCAAACTGTTGACGGGTAAAATTGCACTACCAACAAACAAGTTACGATCTGGTCGTTGCGACCTGAGCTTATCCAAGTTGATTTTAAGTTAGTTATTGGTGAGGGCGATCCGATTCTTTAGTTCGTTAATTAATTAATAACTTGTAAAATAAATAAGATAGGTTTTTATAGTGGTTCGGAAGCTGAATAGCGAACTTCTACATCCACTGTTGGTTTTTATTAAAATATGGAGATTACAAATTAGATCGTAACGATCAGAATACATGAACATAATAGTTCTAGAGAGAGAAAGTTGTTTGGAGTGTCTAGTCAATTTCCTTGTGAGAGAAATGAGTTTAAAGCTTCTGAGATCCCCCAAAACGCTGAGGGAGATCTTCTATTTATAGAGAGCGATTGCGGGTCCCACCAGATAGGTGGCGGTCCTTAATTGAACTTGAACTTGAATTGGAAGTGGGAGATAGCTGGTCGATATGATACAATAGAACCGAATGAGGTCATCAGCGGACAGGTGGCGTAACTTGGGAGGTCGCATGACGTCATCAGCGATCTCACCGGATTTTACCCCATAACAGGATCTGATATAACATTTAATATTTTCAGCTACATTATAGTCTAAAGAGGAAGAAATATGAGCTAGAAGGTAAATTAAAATTAGATTTAATTTGTATTTCGGTGGCTTCTCTTCATCAGGTTTTGAATGTGATTGTACACACTACACAGTGCCTAGCATGCGCACATTACAGAGTCAATTTCTATACCTTGCCTTGATAGTGATGGTATATGACTTGAAGATTTAAGAGGCTAAGCCAGGCTGTAGACTGATTTTGTACAACATAAAATATAAAATTACTTTTAGGTTATAACTTATATATGGATATAAGCCTTGACTATTAAATTTGTAAAACCCCAAAATTAAAACTGTAAATATGTATATCTATTCACTATTAAATAACATTAATAGATATATATTTATAGGTCAAAAACAATAATGATATGCATATATTGATTTTAAAGATGTTGCAAATATTGTCAAATTTAAATTAGGTTTCAAACTAAATTGAGCATATTTTATGGATATTGTATATATTCTTAAAAGAGGAGATGAGAAGCATTCTCATAATGGATGTAACGAGATAATGAGGGCAGATATTTATTTAATAGGTGCCTATAACTAACTCTTAATATTTGATGTAAAGACTAAATAACAATAAAAATTTGATTGTTTCGAATATATATTTCAACACAGGATATACCCAATTACCCATAATGCCAAAAAAAAAAAAAAAATGTGAATTTCTTTGAAATCTTGAAATTAACTTTTAATGTCGAGAGTTCTACCACAATTAACCTAAAAACTTAACTTGGTAAATATTTTTATTAAATTTATGCATATTAACTATAATATTTCTAAGAAAGTATCTTCTTAATTACTGTCCATTGCATCAGATTCACTAGCTAGACTCGAGTTACACAAAACATCTGTCTTGAAGTTTAATTTGATTACTTTTATCATCGATACATACTCTTTTTTGGGCGCATAAATGAACTTATTCTTTACTCTCACAAAAAATGGCAAACAGGTAGTAAGTATATGATGAAGTTGCATAGTTTATGTGATTGTGGGAAGTGGTGTACATGTTTCACTGTTTTTGGGTTGGGTTGGGTTGGGTTTTTTAATGGACAGAAAATGAAAGGTAACAAAGCATGCGATAGAAAGGAAAAGAGAGGTGCAGCATGTATAGTTTTGTTGCAGTCCTAGAAAAGGACAACGACAGAGGGACCCTGATCTTCTTTCAATCTGTGTAAAACGTGAAAACCAACAATCTTGCTCGTGATCCAAGAATTATGACTTTAATGTCCCACTGATCTTATTCTGTATTATTTCTCTTTCTGTGTATGTTTTTTAGATGAGAGCGAGAAGCGATCGAAGGAGAGACAGTAGGTAGCAGTATGAGAGAAGATTGAGAGATTGCTTTCGGCAATTTATGAAGCGAGAGAGAGAGAGAGAGAGAGAGATGATCTAAGCTAACTGCCAAGTTGTTATTTTGTTGTTTGTTTTTATCGATCCTCCTGTTTATCACGGCATGTGGCTTTCACATTTTCCAATCTCTCACACCTTCAACTTCAAGCATGCATCAAGCTACCCTACCCATGTTACATATATATATATTGCAAAGTATTAACTTTAGCCTTTAGGGCAACCACAAACACATCATGTCATGCATGCACCAAAAGCCGTGCTTGCTACCTATCTCTTTCTCTCTAGTCAAAGGTACCAACCTAAAGTTTCAATGTAATGCTAGTTTCAACAATATCATCACCTTATTCGTTTCATAATCCATCTTTAATTAATGAAATATTATTGAAAATTTATATATGATGCAGTCTTTGAACTAATATGACAAACCCAATTTCTAGAAGACACAATTACTTATCCTATATATCAAATTGGTTAATTTAGAATCAAATCATATTCTAGTTCTAGGTTATGAAGGAAAGCACGAAAACTTTCAGAGTAAACCCTAGTGAAATGAGAAAATTTTAAAAATTCAGCAGATTCCATGCAACAAAGTTCTCCACAATTAACTAATACCGATTTCTGTCTTACCTGAAAGAGAACGGCGGAGTTTTATCCAAGAAGGTAGAATTTGTTTTTCTCCTTGACGGTCTTGGTGAAAACCAAGTTGCATGAGCAAAAGATGAGTAATTATCAAGAATTAATAATATTAATTGGGAAAGCAGTTGTTGACACAATCAACATTATATGAAAAGACAAGTCTTTTGTATATTTAACATTAATTGATTGCGCATGCATGCAGAGCCAATCAAATGGCGGGCGTCCCACTTGTAAAAACGACAGCACCTAGCTAGCTACAGTGCTATATACACAACCACCTTCAAGAGGGACAGAGATGAAGACAACAAAACTGTGGTTTTTAATGAAAACTTCATCAGATCTCTTCAATTTCATTAACATGGCTACACAGCTTCATCATCAGTTAACCCCATTTCTCTGAACACTACACCCAAGTCTTGTTGCTTTCATTCATTAAGACTCTTATTATACCAATATATATGTACTGTAAAGTTAGAAAAAGTTTTACAGTTTTTAATATAAGAATGTTAATTAACTCAGCAGAACATCAAATTCTGGCGACACAAATCAAGCATAAATTTTCAAAGTGGGAATTCGACCTTAAATGGATAAGTTTTAGATGCAACAAAGGCATAAATAATGATTTATAAATCTTTTCAAATAAAATCATAATCGATCAACAAAATGTATAAATATGTAAATATAACGCAATTTGGAGAGTTGAATAACATATATAGATGGGTGAAAAAGGTTTGGATGGATGATTCCAATAATTATACCAATGGTAGGTCCAGTACTATCTTTACTGGTGATAATGACGAGGCAAGTGGAGAAGAGAGAGTTGTCAAATATGATTCAGTACTGTCATCAACCATGGAAGTTGCTTTGAGTTCTTTATCTCCTTTACTTTGCTTTCATTTTTGCTTTACAACATTCCATCCTCTTTTAAAAGGTAAGACTCTAAAAGAATCATGCAATGCTCCTTAAGCTATAACTTTTCTAGCCAAAGTCATCTAATTAAATGGTAACCATGCATTTTGAAAGAAAAATAGATTAAATCTTTTCTAATTACTCAAACCCAGATATCTGAAACTGATCATTTTAATGATCTTAAACCAATTGATTTTGGTGAGGATGGGATGAAGCAAAATTGCCATATTGCATAGAGGCAAAACATTTTGTTTTTAGTGTAAATGTATACATGAAATCCAATGAGGATGAGGTCACTGCTTAGCCAATCATCTTTAGCTGATTTCCCAAATCTAACTGTGATGGTGAAAGTTTTGCGAAGCAAGATTGCAACCTACCGAAAGTCATCCATTCTTTCCTTGCTTGTAACACTATTCTCTTATCTTCTTAGTCGTATTTGTCACCGTCTGTCAAACAATCGCTAGAGACGCCAACTTGATTTGAAATAATTTTATTAAACCTCGGACTTTTGTGACAAATAATTAATTCCTCACTATGAAACTTATA
>WYDK02000080.1:3190362-3201737 GCA_009867345.2 Toxicodendron radicans
ATGCAGAATTTTATTCTCAAATGTTCCTTCAGAATATTATTGTTAGGGGATAACCTATTTAGGTAGATAAATTAAAGAAATTAAATAGAGGATTAGCAATGAAAGTGATCATGATGATATAATTAATTAATCCCAAGCCTAATTTAGAAAATGATTTATGAACTGAAGCTTATCTACTTCCTTTGCAAAAACACAAAATGTCTTGTCGACTAATTGATGCAATTATATTAATCTCATGGCCATTAATTCTTACGCAATTATTTTTAAATATAATTATGGAACATGGTTCAGTAGTCTGCGTCTACAAAGGAAGGAAGGTATCTTTAAGAGGTTTCAAAAGTTGTCTGAAAGTCAAAAAGAGAGAGAAGAATGAGAAAGAAACAAGCGTCGTCACTAAAAGTAAGTAAGATGTATGTATACATCAGAAAAAAAGTGGGAAAATGAATAGCCTAGAAAGGTCACAACACATGTTGGAGAACATCGATCAAAAACATTGAAAAGCAGTACGTATGATATCTTCTTAATCATCTTCAAGTTTTGGTCCTAAAAAAGCTAAATTCTTTTACAATACATTTATTCATTTTTGTAGGAACATGAAATAACATCGAGGAAAGCTGCATCAGCTTGGAGAATAGGGAATACAGACTCGGTCAACTAATTACGAGTAGTCATATATATACCAAAATAAAGAAGGGGTTATTTTTCTTCTTAGATCTACTGTTAAATAAACTTAGGATACAGTAAAGAGAAACGATCAATGAAGGATATATTTAATTTTCTAAAATTTTCCTAACTTTATAATTGCACTTTTACTAATTTTCTTAGCAACCAAAAATATCTTGTAAACCACTTCAAAATTTAGAAAACCACTGAAGATCATCTTAGAAGTTAGATCTTCAAGTAACCATGTTGACTTGCTGAAACAATAATAATATTCCTCCTAAATATCCCGCCTTAATTTGGTCTAGAAATTACTGTGAAATTCAAATTCAGGTGGGAAAATTCTTTGGAAGACAGAGTAGCATAGCACGTTATTTGGGATGAATGAAGCTAAAAGGAACTGTAGCAATGACAGGGAAAGTAGATCTCTTTAGATAGTTAAATTTAATTGTAGGGACCGGGGCAAATTTCACCAAATCCAACAAGTGGCCAAAAGAAGAAAAATTGGGCGTAAATGATTTTAAGAAAATTTCAACTTTAATTAATTATATCATCATCTGCTGCTTCATATTTAATTTATGCCACCAACACAATTAAATGTCTTATAATTACGTCTGGAGAAATAAAAGGGTTGCCCACAGGTGTGGGCAGGAAGCAGACATCATCTATTCAAGGGAAAAGGGAATATGATGGAACACATTGAATATATATATATATAGCAAAATATCAACATGTTAATATATTGCCTGTCCCAAAAGCTGTGTTGAAAAGCGCAAAGAAAGGGTAAATTTTGACAGTTAATAGAAACAACAGTGTGGCAGTAGAATATATATATATATATATAGCACATCACCAAGAGTTAGCGAAACAAGAAGGTTAAAATTTAGGTTAGAGATTACTATCCCCAGGGTGACCTGTCAATATATAGATTATATATATATATATATATATTAGTTAATCTCATATCATCATCATGGTAAGAGAAATGGTGCTATCCGCTTACTGAATATAGGCTATAACCTTAATTGGACTTTGCTTGAAAAGTCATCATCCTACTTCAGAAGCCTAGTTCATGAAACCAATTCTAATGATAATGATTTGTTTTTGTTGTAACAAACAGAATGTATGATATGCTCAATATATATTTCAAATATATTGCTTCATCACTTCTTTCATAACAAGTCACTATAACTTCAATTATACTAAATACTCTTTAGAACCAATAAGACAACAACTAAACTCCTTGAATAAATTCTCCGGAGCGTAAAGATTTCAAAGGAAGTTCGAGTGGTTGTTATTGACAGAAACTCTAGTACTGTGGAAGGGTCAATTTCTTTTTTTCCTGCAAGTTAAACTTTACAGGTAATTTTGTATCAAATACCGCGCCCGGTAATTAGAGGTATTTAAAACTAAGCTACGGGGTAAGAGTAAGACGTGAACGATGATCTGGTGGAATGTGTATACATATTGTACTGCTTAGATGTGACAAAACTTACCCGGGGGTGCAGTTTACTCTGCTCACAAAAAAACAAATCTGCTTTTACAGGCATAATTAAATTGGCCAAGCTACCCGACAAGCTGCATGTTCACGTCATCTTTAACCCTAATTGTTAGAAGTTTAAACAATAGCACGAGGGTGATGACTGATGATTATAAATAAGGAATAGTTTCTACTTCGATTAATTGGTATTATCTGGAGATGCGACAGTATGATGAACAGCTTGCTAGATAGTATTTAATTTAGTACGTATAATTAATACCCATAAGGATGAAAGAAATTTAATTTTAAATGGAAAAAATATTAGATTATAGTTATTAATTTACAGAGATGAAAAACTTTTTTGAAACATATATATATATATATATAGACTGTTGGAAAATACATAATAATAGATGGAATGGAACCACTAAAAATTCAATATGATATGATCAAACAGCCATCAGGCTAAGGGTATCTTATACTGGGACCCAATGGGATTGGTCAGCTGTCATCTCCATCAGATTAATTGACGTGTGCCTCAGGTTTCCTCACTCTTAAATCATGGCAAGTAAGAATTTAATAGTTATCAGAAACATCAAACCGCATTAGGTTTAATGACAAAATTTTATCACATGCCAACCTAATTAATTAAATTTTAGTGATAGGTGAAGGTGAATGAGTCTAGCTAGCTTTAATTTCCCTAATTATACATAATGCATATGCATGCACCCAAAGAAATTTACCATTACAAAAAGCAAATAAAAAATTAGAAGAAATTTATGCATGCATTTGTATGCGTCCAAGCACGAAAAGCCATTATTTTTGGCATAATATATATGGGATTGTGCTTCCGAAATCCTGACATAAAACCGGCATAAAAGCTTGAGTTCTAGAACAGGGTTCCCGCGTAATGTAATGTAATGTATTGTATTGTAGGGTTTGTTTGTAAGCATTTGGTCTTATTAATTAACTTTGAAAATGACTAGTATAAATGTATTGTAATAAGTAGATCTCTTTCAGTTTCACATCAACTCTTTCCTGTTAACAAGTCAAATATAAACATGGGATTATTAATTAATTCATAAATTATAAATGAGATAATATGAAATGATGTGATCAGTTGGCATATATAGAAATTAAGAATTTAATGACATAAGTAATTTCATGAGTATAGGTATATATATATATATATATATAATAAATTAATAGTACGAGGGTAATTAGCGTCAATTAAATGATAAGGGTTACGTTGACAAAAGGCATACAATAATTGTGTGTTAGTGTTAAGAGGGAAAAACGTATAGCTAATGGGAATAAGCAGTACTTTAAAAAAAAAAAAAAAAAAAAAATTTGAAAGAGGAAGAAAAAAAAATATACAGAAAGCAATTGGTATGGCCCATGGATGTCTAGTCAGTAGCCCCCACGATGTGATCTTCATCTTCCTCCACTCTCTTCTCCCCTATTCCTTTCACCTCTCACCCCTTAATATCTTGCCTTATTTAGCAAAACAAAATTTACAATCTTCATCGATCACAGCGATGTCAAGTGAAAGAGGAAAGGAGTTGGCTGAAGGATCATCAAGGAGTAGTCCTAGTGATCATCAGTCACCACCAACGCCTAGCCGTTATGAGTCTCAAAAGAGAAGGGACTGGAACACTTTTGGCCAGTACTTGAAGAATCAAAGGCCTCCAGTTCCTCTTTCACAGTGCAATTGTAACCATGTCTTAGATTTCCTTCGATATCTCGATCAGTTTGGAAAGACTAAGGTTCATCTTCAAGGATGCATGTTTTATGGACAGCCCGAGCCGCCTGCTCCTTGTACTTGCCCGCTTAGACAAGCTTGGGGAAGCCTTGATGCACTCATCGGGAGGCTTCGAGCTGCCTATGAAGAAAATGGAGGGTCACCAGAGACCAATCCTTTTGCTAGTGGTGCTATTCGTGTTTATTTAAGAGAAGTGAGGGAGTGTCAAGCTAAGGCGAGAGGGATCCCGTATAAGAAGAAAAAGAAGAAGCCAAATCAAAGCAAGGGGAATGATGAATCCAGCTCCGGAATGCACTTTTCTTGATTCCCTTGGCTTTTCTCTCCAATATGGTAATTTAATTTTCATTATCAAACTTTATTATCATTTATATATAGATTTGCTATTGTTTTTAATTTTTTTGTCTTTCAAAGCCTAAATCTAGAAATCTTATCGAACACACAGTCATCAAATCACGAATATTACTCCAAATTTAATACCTCTTATCTGATCCCCTTGATGTATATTTGATCCGTAAAATCTAACATCAAACGAAATTATAATAATTATCAAGTAAACTATTATCATTTTGGTACTTACTAGCATTATGTGAAGGTTAAATGGTTTAATTAACTTAATTTGAGTCTATCTTCTTTCCTAGTTCCTACACACTTAGTTTAAGTAACCAGTGAGCCATAGTACGCCCCAACCCTAATTTTTCAACATCTGTTACTTAAAAGATAGTGACTGACTTTTCAAAATGAAACTATGCATCAGTAACTCCACCTGAACATTTGTATTCTCAAGTCATTAAATGCGATTGTGACAATGTGGCACAAGTCTAAAAGCACAGGAGCTAATTGTATATTGACATTGTAAACGACGTGTTCAGTCTTAAAGAACCCAGGAGATAGTTATATTTTCTGAAAATCTCTCTCTTTAATTCCTGTGTAAGTCTCAAACATACACACAAACACTAACACGCATACTCCCGTACACACACGCACACAACAACAATCAAACTTGCATTATGCAAAATAATACAGTGCTACTGGTACAAAAATTTAATATTTACTAATGCACGTTAGCTTTTCCCTAAATTAATTTTCTCTTTTAAGATTCCGCAGATTCTGTGTCCCATGAATGGTCAAGTGAGATATCATAAACTTGTTCATGTAGATATATATTTAATAAACAAATGATTAATAGCAAACGATTAATCAATGTTTAAGGTTTCTTACAAATCTCCTTAATTGTTATTTTAGTGTTCTTTCATACATTAAGATGGCTTTTCATAACATAAACAAAGAGATAATTGTGAATCTCAATTATTTAAGAGAAACTTAATGCTAATTAAATATGTTTATTTGGTTAACGTGAACAACATCTCCAGTTAATTAATGTCCCACTGATTGCTTTTCCTGAGTGCATAAGATCTTTGCAAGGGCAGTTTTGAAATTTTGTATCTGAATTGTCATAGCCTTTGTACCTTCACTAGATTCCATGTCGTCAAATTCAGATTGTGTGGGTCAGTAAGTTTATTCCGTTACAATGCTTTGATATTGGATCATAGATTTGCTTTGATGTATGACTTTTCTTGAAATGACCAAATGCCTGAGCTTTTTTAGGCTTTAAAAGAATACATATTCTTGTTTACTTCACATTTTTCTGTTTCTACATGCTTAAAGCCCTAACATCTCACATGTACGTGTCGCTCTTCATCACTTCGCGAAGCTGAACTGGATTTTATCACTACTCCAATAGGCTGATTATTAGTTAGATAGTTGAATATTATAGAATCAACTTCTTAGAATGATGTTATTTTGAGAGATATTATGATGAACTTTCTGTGCGTTGGTTATAGTCAAACATTATTTATATAGGCATGGAAATGTAGTTAGCACCCTGTCAGCCTTCAAATGACATTGCTTCAATTTTGTTGACATTTGCTGGAGAAAATCAACAATAAAGGTTTATTTTCTCAATCCTTGATATTGATCAGGAAAGGTTTTTGTAGTTGTGTCACTCCAAAATCTCAACACAAACAGATTGCTTTTCCTTTATAATACCAAGTGTTCATATATATACACTCAATTTTCCTATTTTCTTTTTTCTTTTTGGGAGAAGCATATTCACTTCTCACTATGCACTCACCAAAATATCTGTTCTCTGGCTATAATCATTATTACTGGTGTCGAGCCTTCACCGCCAAGAACTTAGCTGAATAAGGGAATAGCTGTTAGATGTATTTATATACATCACTTTGCTGTTAAACTGATCTCCCATAGCAAATAGTTTTCAACTATTCATAGTAGACTCTGACTGAATCCGAATCTGCTAGCTATAAGATAACACAAAAGAATATAACGTGTTTACAAACATTATTTTTTCCATAATGGCTCCAGATTTTACTAAACCATAAGTTAGCATCTTCTAATTAATCTCGATGTTATATATTAAATATTAATGTCTTATCTTATATACTTACAAAACTTTTATATTAAATGTTTGCTTGTCTTGGTGGTCTCCTAATTGTTGGAGTTGGCGATCACTTTAACAATAAAGAATTCGTCTATAAAGGGTGACGCACACGGGGTTTCGTTGTCCGGTTAGTGGGAGAGGGTCTGTTCCCCAATGAGCAGGCGGGAGAGCTGCCCCTGAACTCGTAAACGGTTTGGGCTTATACTATGAAGAACCGCTGTAAGATTTCTCTAAGAAATAGAACTCTTAGTAGAGTTTGTCTTAAGAATAAGAATTATACTAGTTTAAGGTTTTTCTTAATAACCCTAGTATATAAACACATTATTTTCTTATATGAGTGATACAGCAAGTCATAACAATTCATAGCAAGTACATTCATTGTAATTAGAGAGATAAGTGCAAAAATATTGATTTTGTTGGACGTAACCCTGATTTAGGTAAATCAGGATAAATTGTGAGTGTTATTTCTCTTTACTGTTACGTTATTTGTGTGTGATTGACTTACTTTTAATTCTAAATACTCTCTAGATCGTTTCACTAATCTGCATTACATGTGCAAGAACTTGTAAGACATCTTGCATATCAATATTAGATTTCTACACACATTTGCTTAAACTTTTAGACAAGCTATTACTTCACACCCATTATCAAATTTGGGTCCTAAAAATATTAGGGTTCAAGGAGTTGATCATAAGCTTTATATCTCATGCACATCATAACATACACTTGAAAAGACTTATCTTTCATTAGAATAGCAGGAAGTGGAAAGAGTTCTCTCTATATTTTCTCATTTCTCTCTTTGATCATTTAATCCTTAATGGGTTTACTGGAACAAGGAGATTGAAATTTATAGTCCATATCATTAAATCTGGGTCTCGTTGCTAATATAAGAGAGTAAAAAATAAAGTGCATTTTCACCGCATATTATTTATAGGATAATATTAGATCCATAATCCAATTTCACAAATTTTCTCTCACAACCACGACGTGTCAGCTGCCAATTAGTCAAGCGGAAAAATTCATCATAAACCAATTGCGAGTTGTCACAATTGTGAGGAAAAATTTATGAAATTGGGTTGTAAACTTACCTTTTCCCATCATAAGTTGTCTGTGAAGTATTAAACGAAAATAAGATAATTCGAGGATTCAAATCCCATTACATTCAGACAGTCCTTTTTGTGTTGCTTTTGCTGTATATGCATCTCATCTATAACGCATTACACAAGTTCTCACTAGTAAATTCATTTTGTTCAACTTCATACTTGGTTCTTCTTTGGTCGTAATATCTATTTGAAATAATCAAGATCTGAAAAATAAACTTCACTTGGTTGCATGAATTCTGAAAATAATGATATGATTTACCGCAGAATCATATGGCGCATGAATCAAATGAAGGGGATTATTAGAAGGTAAAATCTATTGAAGTTGCAGTTTTACGTTGAATTCAGATTTTTCTATTTGCGGATGGCTGTAATCGAGGGAGTTGTTTTACATGGCTCTCTTGGGATGGCGATCTTAGGAGTACTTTCCGCTATTGTCTGCGATTTGGAAATTGTAAGCGCTTAATAGATCAAAAACTTTTTATGTAATTGTGTTGGTTATGTTTAAATCTGCTACTTGTAAAATCCGTATTTGTAATATAATAAGAGCATTCTGTCTTCCCTAGCTTCTCAGTTATCATCATCATTTGGTCATGACAAAACATTAGCATTTCCTTAAGCTTCTCTTAATTTCTAGTAGAATTGATGCAATGAAGTGTTAACGGTAAGCACCAAGTGATATTTATGGTTATGTTTACAAAATTATTATGAAAAATTAAATTTATGTTCTTAAGATTTGAGATTAATGTGCTTACTTTAATATTTGTCTCTTACTAATTGTACTTTTGGAGAAGTAGAACGAAAACTTTTGTGTGTTTTCTGACCTTGTTTGAAAACATAAAAAAATCTTTCAGTCAGGTGTAAGTTAATACTAGTGTTTGGAATGATTCTGTGGCTATAGATTATGTATATGGATCATGTTTTTCTAAATGTAATTATTATGTAAAAACAGAAGAATTTTTTAAAACCAACTTTATTATGTTGCCCCTCTTATTTGTTGCTTATTATGCACGAAAATTCTTTGCTTGAATTATAGAGGTTATAAACAATTTCCCGTATTTCTGGTTTAGTACGGATGTTACTTTTTGGAAAACCGCAAGGGGGAATTTGTCTATAACCCTAAAACTGTATACTTAGCCATGATATATATCCATTAAATTTACCTTTGGTGCCCATTATTTGTTTACATCTAGAGATGAAACGGTTTCTTGCAAATGGCAACTCTTCCTCCCAGTGCAAAAGAATTATAAAAAAAAGTCTAGAGTCTTTAGTACAGTCCATTTGGACAAGAAACTATAAATTTAGAAAACAAATACTGTCTGTCACTTAAAACTTTTTGTTGAATATATGAGGATACTTGTACAAGGAAGTGAAATTTCGGGGTTTTTGTGAAACTATATTTGTAAAATCAAAAGCGCCTACGTACGTATGGTCGACTTGTAAATATGATCTCTCTTTGATTGGTGTTCTAGAGCCTGCATTTCTACGATGAGATTCGTATGGTTGAATGTTCTTCTATTCAGAGAAAATATAAGACTTTCATGCATATTTAGCACTACCTAGCTAGCAGCTCTCTTGTCAACTTCTTTTCATTGCTTTAAAACTTTTTTTTTTTTTCTTTTGGGTAGAGTAATGGGGTCGGCCGACTGGCTTGTGGGCTGTTTGTTTCTTTGATGGCTCATACTGATTAGTTTCGTCATTCGTGCCTGTCAATTCTTAACTGTAGTTCTGTGTAGTTTAGTGAATACGCTGAAAGAAAATCAACACACGGTTCTGAATTCTTCTCTCTGAACCCTAGCACTCCACAGAAATGAGAAAACCCTGCCTCCTAAGTGACATTGGAGGATAAAACAAAAAAGGGAGAAAAAAATTACTCTTAATCACATTTTTCTTTCTTGATTCTGAACGCAAAGATAGCATACGTGGCTTCAATTAAACTGCAAAAAAATAAATAATAAATGACTACTACAATTAATTTACACCATATTTATCATATCAGAAAAAAAGAAACCAAGCGATCAATATTGAACACAAAAGAAAAATGGAACCTGGGTGATTCTTGCTGTCATGTGATAGGTGAAAATCTCAGTTTTTAAACAGTTCCAAACTGGTGCATTATTATTGCACTATATATCATAAATTTGTGATTCTTCTTGACAATTAATTATTAATTGAAATACACTCCATGCATCGAGATATGACTAGAAAATTTATAGTTTTTGGGTGAATGATAAGATATGTTACTCGGTCGGGGAAGAAAGAATTGCCTACAAATGTATATTGCATGTGTCTCCTAATCGTTTAGAGGAACAGTTGATTTAAAAACATAGAGAAATGGCAAGCTTTTCTGTTTAATTTGGGATGGAGGAGTCTATACTATACCCTAGCTAAAATCTGGTTCTCGAGAGTTTCAATATTCCAGCTAGAGAAAGATTAGAAGTTGTTGTCAAAGAGAATATAGATCTAAAGCTTGAAAAGCAATTCAAAAATTGGAGAGTTGAGTGGGGAGAGCAAATTATGGAAAAGGATTGAAAAAGAAGTTAGAATCTCAATGACGCACTATCTCTTTACATTCAATGAATATCTCTCTGCTCAAGACTGAGTTGCCTTTTTGTCTGCACATGATTATTCTCGTTCTCACCCAAGTAATTTAGTGTCTAATGATAGGTTAAAGCTCGACTTGTAGGGACCTTATGTAAAAGAAGAAACGAGACCCTTGACCTAACATCGCCATTAATGAATGCTAGCTATAGCTTCATTTAACATGTATCCAAACACTATTTGTACGTAGTTTGATCCGTATGTTCTAATTAATTCATTCTGGCACGATTTTGTAAACTATACATCTTAATGTATATCAAGTTTACAAGTTTTAAAACTTAAAATCCTTTATTCTTAACTATCATGTATTCATTTAATTTGTATTTGTTTATGCAGAGGAAATGAATAATAATAATAATAATAATAATAATGTAGGTGTTTGGCTTCTTGGGGAAAGGTGATTTCAGATTTTAGAAAATTCTTGCGAGTGGGCATCGATATTCAAACTTTGAAATTAATGCTCTTCTTATTTCAATATTTAACAGGTGTATATTAGGATTTGGAAATTAAAATGAAAAAGAAATAAAAGTAGACGTTAATATTGACTATTGAGAGCAGCCCATATTGTACACATTTTACATGGAAAAGGGATAATTATATAATGGAAGATATAGTGTCCTAATTTGTTTGTGCCTTACATTTGAAATTATATGATTGATCTTACGAATATATCTGCAACATTAATTGTTGTGGGCGAACCTGAAATTCTACAATTGTCTTCGTATGATTCTAGCAATAAACCAATTATATATATATATATGCTCACATGGTTATGATTATTAAAGACAATCTGGACCGATTTGGTTGTCTCGAATTAATTTTATATAAATATCTAATTATAATTTGGCCCATGATATTGACAAAGAAAAATATTCTTAAACAGTATGATAAGTTTTACATCTTGTAATTGTAATAAACCATCATCGATCCATATAATAAATTAATATTAATTTATTAGCATATATAATATGTTCAAGCTATCAAAACTGGTTCAATATTAATTTATTAGCATAATATGTTCAAGCTAGCTAGTTAAGTTTGGCTGGTGAAAAACACATTGGGCACAACTAATAAATTAATTAGCTAGGGAGATGAAGTAATACATAATGAATGATCTGCAAAAGAAGGCTAGCTAGATTCATCATAAATGCAAGAGTCAAGAACGTCTTTCATTTCTAGTAGTTATTATATATGTACCTGAAAATATTTATGAGTCTGTAATTCTAATTTCTAAATCTATCATCAGATTTTTTATTGGAGGATATCCAGCTCCTGCCGTATAACATCAAAGTGACAATACTACAAGACACACAA
>WYDK02000080.1:3204104-3220524 GCA_009867345.2 Toxicodendron radicans
GATTTAGGGGCCAAAGCCCAGATTTGATTTAGGATTTGAAGCCCAGAAGGAAATAGACAAATTGGGGTTGGTGGGTGGGGTGTGGTGTGGTGGCATTGTGATAATGAATGTCGTTATTATTGAAATAAAAATCCAAATCAATCAACACTAAATAAGGCAATCCCGTAGGGTCCAATCTCATCCAAAGAGAATCCCCACCCTCTTTTAAGATAAGGTTAGAAGTTTTTATTATTATTTTTTGTTTGATTTGTTTATTATAATTTTCAACAAATTATGAATGGATAATAATCCAAAAAGTTAAATCAATTTTGTAGATAGACTTGGAGTACATATCTCCTCCATTAAAATTAATTAGTAAGAAAAATAATATAAATAACTTAAAAAGTGGCTGGGAACTGCCGCAATAATAGAGAAGACCAAAATCCAGTTATAAGGTAGTTGGTGAGAGCATAGAAGATGGAAAATCAAGTGGGAATTTTATATTAATATTTTCTAAAACCAGTAAATGGAGTATCTTCTCTTCCTATAAAAATAATCCCTTTTTTTTTTTTTTTTGTTTTATAAATCAGAATTTTCTGTACATCCATGATTTTAACTTGTAGTATTATTTATATCTCTTTTTGGACATAAAACATATCAATAACAATAACTCATAAATAGAAATTACAATATTCAAACTAATTAACAAAATAATTGTATTTTTTTTTTTTTTTGACAAGGACACATTTGCTGACTTGTTCACGTGAATTGAAGGTTTAGAGAAGTGGTAATAGGAGGATTAATCATAATAGGGGCAGTGCCAGTTGTAGATGAGGGATCCCCAAAGATATGTGTGGCCTACAAATCTTTTATTATATATATTTAATCAAATAATAAAATACTACTTGATAATGTAAAGTAAGCTTAAGATCACCCAAAATTATCAAATATTATTATTCTAATCATTGTGCCCACTGCCAAAGTCTAAAAGAATGAGATACTTTTATATTCTCTTAGGATACCATCCATTCATCAACATTCATTTAACACATTTTAAATAAAATACCCTACGCTCTCTCTCTCTCTCTCTCTCTAGCAAATCAAAATATGCCTTTTACAATAACAGATCAACCATCCCCGATATTCTTTTCTTCTTCACATTCAAATAGATTTAGGTATTCGATGCTTCTACTTATTATTATTTTTTATGCTTTAAATATATAACAAATTATTCTGTATTTCGTAAAAATATATATTTAATTTCTGTGTAAATAAATAATATTTTGGTCCAAAAGAAAACGAATAAAGCCCCATCAGAAGACAAACAAAACAAAACTTTCAAAATCCCCACTCTAACCCATTTCATCTGATCTCATCTCATCTCCCCCGTAAAATCTACACTACCAAACAAAACCCATCCTTGTCACTTGCCTCCCCATACCACACTCTTCACCTCTCAACTTACATTTACATTTACTTCTTCTCTTCTCTTCTCGTTTCTTCTCCCTCTCTCCTATTCTTCGCCACAAGAAAAAAAAAAAAAAAAAAAATACCTCACCAAAGAGCGTGAGCTCACTTCCTCTGATGGCTGCAGCATTTACTACTTCCATCTCTGATCTCCCTGACGTTATTCTCTCTAACATTTTTGCTTCCATCACCGATACACGCTCGCGTAACTCCCTCTCTTTGGTCAGCCAGAAGTTTCATTTGCTTGAAAGGATCACGCGCACCTCTGTCACGCTCCGAGGCAACGCTCGTTACCTCTTCTTGATCCCTAACGGCTTCAGATCCGTCACCAACTTAGACCTCTCTCTTCTCTCTCCGTGGGGCCACTCCCTTCTCTCTTCGACTTCGCCGTCTGATCATCTGTTGGCTCAGCGGTTACGACAGGCTTTTCCTTCCGTCACCTCTATCACTCTCTACTGCCGATCACCTGCCACTCTCCGGATTTTACTTCCTCAGTGGCCCAGATTGAGCCACGTCAAATTAGTCCGTTGGCATCAACGCCCGCAGTCCGATATCGGAGCTGATTTTTATCCTTTATTTGAACAATGTAAATCACTTACCTCTCTTGATGTTTCCACTTTCTATTACTGGACAGAAGATCTCCCTCCGGTTCTCCAAGCTTTTCCAAATATATCAGCGAATCTCACCCACTTGAATCTTCTCACGACGTCGTTTATGGAAGGTTTTAAGTCGCAGGAGATACAAGATATAACTGCCGCCTGTCCTAATCTGAACAAGTTTCTAGTTGCGTGTATGTTTGATCCGAGGTACATTGGTTTCGTCGGTGACGAAACTTTATTGGCTACCGCAACTAATTGTCCTAAACTGTCGCTTCTCCACCTAGCCGACACGTTGTCCTTGGCTAATCTGAGAGGAGATCCAGAAAGTGATGGTTTTACTTCAGAGGACGCAAGAATCAGTCGAGAGACTTTAATACAGCTTTTCAGTGGCTTGCCTTTACTTGAAGAGTTGGTTCTCGATGTCCGTAAGAATGTAAGAGATAGCGGTTTTGCTCTTGAGGTGCTAAAGTCTAAGTGTCCGAATCTCAAAACACTTAAGTTAGGACAGTTTCATGGGATTTGTTTGGCTATTGGTTCGCAGCTTGATGGGGTTGCTTTGTGTGGACGTCTCGAGTCTTTGTCTATAAAGAATTGCGGAGACTTGACTGATATGGGTTTGATAGCCATCGGGAGAGGGTGTTGTAGATTGGCTAAGTTTGAAGTTGAAGGGTGCAAAAATATTACAGTTCGGGGATTGAGGACAATGGCTTGTTTGCTTCGAAAGACTTTGGTTCAGGTGGGGATTTCTTGTTGTAAGAACCTTGATGCTGTGGCATCTTGTAGAGCTTTGGAGCCGGTTCGTGATCATATTCAAAAACTGCATATTGATTGTGTATGGAATGGAGTTGAAGAGAGCGATAATTCAGATCCAGATTTTCTCAGTTTTGACCTTAATGTAGTGAATGATGAGGGTAGTTCGTTCTCTGAAGATACTGACACTAACTCGAGCAAGAAGAAAAGGAAATACTGTTTCGATGGGGAGGGTTACTCTATGCAAAGTAATGGAAATGGATCTTGGTGCAAGACATGGGAAAGCTTGAAGAGCCTCTCAGTTTGGATTGAAGTTGGTGAGCTCTTAACGCCATTGCCGAAGGTGGGTCTCGATGATTGTCCAAATTTGGAAGAGATTCTTATAAAGGTGGAAGGAGATACCCGGAGACGGTACAAACCATCGGAGCGGGCTTTTGGATTGGGCTGTCTAGCAGTATATCCACGGCTTTCAAGGATGAAACTAGATTGTGGTGAAACAATAGGTTTTGCACTAACAGCGCCATCGGGACAAATGGATTTGAGCTTGTGGGAGAGATTTTACTTGAAAGGAATTGGGGAATTGAGACTTAATGAGCTTGATTATTGGCCACCACTAGATAGGGATGTAAATCACAGGAGTCTGTCACTACCGGCCGTTGGATTGCTTGCACAATGTAGCACGCTGAGAAAGCTATTTATCCACGGAACGGCTCACGAACATTTTATGATGTTCCTTCCTGAAATTCCTAATCTGAGGGATGTTCAACTGAGAGAAGATTACTATCCAGCTCCAGAGACCGATATGAGTACTGAAATGAGAGTCGACTCCTGCTGTCGCTTTGAAGACGCGCTTAATAGAAAACGCTTAGATGATTGAATCATAATAAGAGGTTGTTGATCACCATAAACAAGCATGAGACGCTTGAATCGTATGACGAACTTGTAAGTCGTCAAGGATAATAAATTTTTGAAAACTGAATTTCTAAGGCATGTTTTGTCTTATTTTACATGGTGTATTTTTTTTTTTTTTAAAAAAATAACCGATGTAACTAAGCGTGTAACACAGACTCTGTTCAATTTCAAACAATTAAAGAGAGAAATGATTCAACTTGACTCGATACGTTATGATTGCCAAAAAAAGATTGAAGAGTTGGATCCAACGAAAACTGGGAAACGAAACATTCTATGCCTTAACTGTTTTACAATTATTGGAAAATCATGATAGTTTACAACTTACGAAGCCGAAATACATTGTAACAACTCTACCATGTTTTCTATACAGAAGGAGATTTTCTCAGCAAAGCGAGTACTCGCAGTCCAGCAAACGAGAAAGTATTTCCTCACAGCTAGGTCTTTCCTGTGGTTCTGCCCAACAGTCTGCAATAAAAACATAACAACGTCGTCAGCCCATTTTAACTCTTACATAAAATAAATTAGACAGAATTGACTTTTTAAAGTTAAGACTACTGTAAACGTTGTAAACCTGAAATCAGCCTGCCCAGTGGACCTTCAGGAATATCCAAGCGGGAACCTTCATTTGCAACAGCATAAACAACCTGAAGAGAACCAAGAGTTGATTATTGTGCCTAAAAAATTAAAATACTTAAATTCAGAGACCACATAAATGAATCTACAAAGAATCATATGCCAACATACCCTCTCCGGAAGTACACCTTCCCATGGTCTATTTAGAGTGCATAGCTCCCACATTATCACCCCAAGGCTAAAAATATCACATTTTTCTGTAAATGGTTCATTACGAATAAGTTCAGGAGCCATCCATTCTGGAGTTCCTGCAGATGAGGAGTCTCTGATGGCTGAGTCCGTCATTATTCTGGAGAGCCCAAAATCACATATCTTCACAGTCCAGTGCTTGTTCACAAGGCAGTTTGCACTTTTCAGGTCACGGTGAACAATCTTCATCCGGTGTATGCACATCAATCCCCTTTCACCAGCAGAAAATTCCAGTCAGTACACAGTAGAAAATTTTCATTATATTAATTTAACCTTAACATCTGGATTGAGGCACTTGGATCTAAATATCGTGACTATATATGGTTATGTCTGGATAAATGGATATATTCTTATCCAACCAAAGAGGAAAAAAGAAAAAAAACAGTATTTTTTTTATAAAAATGGTTTATAACATAACATCTTTAGCAATTTAACAGTCTCATTGCATCCAATCCAAACAGAAATTTAAAGAAAACAAAAGTATATTTTCATTGCAATAAATAAGTGTGAAATGTAATTCATAATTCTCTACAAATTTCGACCAAAATTTATCCCCTTGGCAGGACCAAAAGCAGGTAAAGGTCTTTTGCATATCAACCATTTCAATTCCCAACACTGCAGATTCATTAAAGTACTAAGTCTTCAAATTGTTTATCTGCTACTAACTCAAAACTTACCTGAGCACCACCAATTGTAGTATTTTCAGGTTGGCTGCATGATATTGTTTCACCATTCTATCCTAAACATATATTACAGGCAATGCCAACACCTTGTAGTGCAAAAACTAGTCCTTAGTACACAGGTCAAAACATCTTTACCTAACTTCCTTTGATTCTATCATCTATTGCCAGGCATAAAATGATAGAAATGCATTCAATTCTAGTTCCAACTTTCACTGTACAGCTTCAAAAAAATGTGTATTGTAGATATTGATTCTCGTGACTAGGAAACTGTTAAAACTTAATTCCTCACAATTTGTAGTTACAACTGTGTATTTAGGGTGTAAATGTTGATTTCTTTAAATTAAAAGTATGCAGCGTATCCTTAGGCGTGAAGGCAGAGGAAGGAAAAAGAAAACATCTCGAAGTGATAGACAAGATGAACACACCTGCATATATCACGCAGCATTTTGAGTCTTCTCCTCCAACTAAGTTTCTTTTTCTGACCGCTCAAATGGATCAAATAATACAAGGATCCCATCTCCATGTATTCAGTAACCATTGACAAGCGTGGAGGCCTCGTGCATGCACCCAAAAATAAGATAACTGCAACACGAGAATAGATTGAATCACCAGCAATAAAGAAAGACAAAGAAATGCTACTCATCCTTAAGAGTTTCTTAAGGCTATGTGTCAGGAATACTTTATAGAAAAGAAAATAACAAAAAAAAGCATCATTAGTTTTATTTTCTATTAATTGATTTCCTCTAACAAAAGATAAGTATCATATTAAGCTTCCAGACAAAATTTGAGAAAAAAAATACATTAAAAGCAGCGGCAGGAGAAGTGGATTACCATTAGGATGCCGAAGGCGGCTGGAGGTAGAGAAATACCCACACACACACACAAGAAAATAAAAAGGATAAAGTTAGAGAGATATATGAGTAAAATAAAACTAAAATCATAAACATATTAATAAAAAGATACCTAAGAATGGTGATTTCGTTGCAAAAATCTTCCATATTTTCAGCAGTTAGATCTTGTTCCAAGAAAACCTTGATTGCAACATCTGTACCATTCCATATACCGCGGAAAACTTCTCCAAAAAACCCTATCATTGAAGATATAAAAAGGTATTAACATTGTAAAAAGTCCATTTTAAAATATGATCAAATGAATATTATGCATTATGTTTGCCCTAAAAAAGCAGTGCAGAGGATAATAATAAGTAATGCTTACCAATACCAACACGAGTCCCAACAGTTAATTCAGAGAAATCAATGTTCCATTCTTCATAAGGTAACAGCGGCCTGTTTTGGAACATGGGAGATTCAAGAATTTTATTCCATGTTGAGACCAATTCAGCATTTAACATGTAGCCAGAAGGTCCACCTCTCTCAGAACCATGAGTCCTATATTCATGGGGAGATGAAGGCAATGATATAGCCTTCTGAGAATTCATTTGGTTACGGGAAAAATTATATAATGCAGACGTTCCACCAGATATATCATCATGACCGCTGAGAGCTAAATTTGTTACCTAAAATAGAGCACAAATTGATTTGTTTCATAATGTTATAATTCGGATTGATGTTAAATAGAAGATCTAAATAAAAAATCCAGTCATCTTTCACAAAGGTGGAAAAATCGTACATTTTTTTGAAGATCTGGGTTGTCTCGGTCATTCGAAGAATGGGTGAAGGACCTATCATCCCCCCTTTCTCGCAAAAGACGATTTTGCTTCAAGGTTTCATTCATTGCTCGCACAGCCCTGAAAAGAATAACATCCAGAGTTAATGCTCTATGAATAAATAAAAAAGATCAGATACCCAAAATCAATCAAATCACAAAGAGATTCTGTCTAATCAGTATCAAAGCCTTAATTATCCAAGAAATTAATTTGTGGTGTACTTGAACAAGAAACTCAAGGCCCAACTCAATTCACTCAAAATCTAAACATTTTCTGCATCTCCAAACCTGGACAGAACCAATCTAGTTGAACTGGTCATAATCCCACTCTAAAAACCTACTATTTATTTCAATATTGACTCACATAGAATATAAATTAATCACAATTATTATTCATGCAACAAGTAAAAGATATTCAAAGCTTGAAAGAAGAAGAATTATAGGACCTTGAGAAGAAAAAATGGAATTCACCAAAATTTCAATTTGATTCAGCCAAATCAAGAATAGAAGCAAAGCCAGAAGTAAGAAAGGAAGCTCAGTCAATTAAAATAAATAGATAATCAACTGTGGACCCCACAACCAAAAGCCATCTGAAACTGGTTAGCACGTGAACGACATGCAAGATTGGTATCTCCACATGTTACCTACTCGGTCCAAACCACAGAAATGTTCTCCGAATTAACAAGGTAAGGACATATGGCTTGCTTGAAAAGAAACAAAAATCTGACATGGGAAGTTTTCCGATGGGCTAAAAAAACTTCAAAACGGAAATTTCAAAAGCAGTATGCGTTTAACCCATGAAAATGTGAATGTTGGTAGTAGTCATTCTCTTTTAGCATACAGTCACAAGTCTTCCTTTTAGCATAGCAGACTCAAAAATGCCATCAATTGAAATTTTCACAGGTTTATGTAAGTGTTATCTTCAAAAACAACTTTTTTTAGTCTTTGAAACCAATTAAGTGAAGCTAAGTTTCCCATATCGCATGTTTTTCTTTCTCAAGGGAGTCAAATATTCTTACATATGGTTTATAAGGTTCTTTTCTGCTTGGAAAAAGAACAGAAATATGTGGGTCCACGTCTTGTTTATCTCTAATTGCCAACTCTTTTATGCCTTTCACATACAAAACTATATATGTTTGTGTGCGTGTGTGTGGCTTTTGTGGCAGAATCCACAGATCATTACTTCTTTGACATAATTAGATTTCTTTTCTTGGTTTCTACTTCCATTGTCAATTTTCTTTCTTGATTTCAACTTCAAAGTCAATTTCCTTTCTTGATTTCAACTTCATTGTCACTCTTGATATGGTTGAACCAAAATAAAGTCTTCATATAAATTTAATTTTTTCTATTTAAGGTTCAATAAATCTTCTTTCAAACTTCAAGTGTCTTATTTCATACATAAATAATTCTAATTATACTCGTTATTAACTTTACCATAATCACTAACAAATTGATTGATAAAATTTAAGAATTTTGACTACCACATAATGTTTGTTAATCACTAACTAAAATACCCCTCCCATTTAAAACCTAATGTAGATATTTCAATATTCTCCCTCAAGTTGTAGCATAGATATCTATCAGATGCCTAACTGATTATATAACCATATGAATTGCCCTATTCTCAAGACTTCAGTAAACCACTAATCTTCCAACTTCACATACAATGTTATAACTAGCTTACTCTTTCACCAAATCTCTGATACAATGACAATCTACCTCAATAGGTGCTTAGTTCTTTCATAAAACACTGGATTAGACGCAAAAGCGTCGTTGTCTGATCATCTCAAAACATTATCATTGATTCATTACTTGAAATACCATTTCTTGCAAGAGATACTTGATCCAATCAGTCCACATGTAACAGCCATCATAATAACTTTAGCATTTGATCTAGCCACTGCATTTTGATTCTTAGCTCCTTCTAAGAAACTAATATTTCCATAAACATAAGTGCAAAGACTTGAATTCAATCTTCTATTCATAATATCTATACCCAACCTACATTTGAAAAGCTATCTTGGTCAAGTGAGCTGAATTCTGTACAAATTGAATAACAAATTCAACTGCAAATGTGATACTCGAATAACTGCAAAAATATATCTTATCACAAACATTTGAACTCTCAAAATCTTCAAACATCTCACACCCTTCTGTCATAAATTTCAAATGAACTCCATCGGAGCATCAACAAGTTTAATCTTCTAAAGATTAGTCACATATTTCCCTTTCCTAATAGGCAATATCCTCTTCAGACTGATCAACCTCTATACCTAAGAAACATTGTTAAACCTTAAAATTTTCATATAAAATTGTATATCAAAATGATGTTTAAAGCTTGTGATTCCATCCCTGCCCCTTTATGTTATCACAATGTCATCAACATATTCTACAAGATTGAATAATGCTGACCATGACGAATAAACATAGAATGACTAAGTACAACTGTCTTCCTAAGAAATCTATAATGGTGCAAAAAAAGAAAATAATATTTGCAGTGCAAAGTGCAGAAACAAAAATAAATGTAACTCATGAGAGAACAATATCAACCTTACGATATCATCACCAATCTCTGGGGTAATGCTAATGCTTCTTCTTCTCATTCTACGAGCCTCTGATGTTGACGCACCTTCTGACCTGTAGCTACAATTAAGGTTGAATATAAAAGCAACTTTTAGTTCATTACTTTACGCTACTTAACAAGTCAAAAGATAAAATCAGAAAAGAAGTTCAAACTACTCTACTACCATTTCCAACTAAAACATAGAACAAAAATCATTTACTATATTGCATTTGCCGATTTAGATCCAAATAAGACACACATTTACATTTAAAACCACAAGTCCACAACATAACACAAAAATGTATAATTAGTCTTGATTAACCATTCCCTTGAACTGCATTACCAAGTAAAGCAATTCAGACTTAAAGATGGAAACAAAACACAACTTAACCATCAAATAAAAATGTACGTCTTCTAGGAAGTAGACACATGCCAATTAAAAGCTTCAGATGTTTAAAACCATTATAAAAAAGAAATATGTTGTAAAATAGACGCATGTGTTAAGCCATAATATAGATATGCACTATATAGATGTCTTATTCATAAATTTTCAATTATTGGTCACAATTACATATAAACTCAGGTTCCAAATAAGATGAAGGTTTTAAACTGGATTTCTTATGGAGGAAGTTCAGAGTTTATATGTAATTGGGAATGGGAATAGTATTTTTAAAACCTTCATAAGAAACTCAGGTTCACAATTACATATAAACTGAGGTTAAAAAAATACTATTCCCATTCCCAATACAACGCTCACATAAAATCTACAAGTGATGGAATCCACAGCGCTTTAAACCATCAACTGACTGTAAAAAGGTTTCCAAGTACACATAGAACTATACTAAGAGATCAAGTGAAAACTGATGGAATTGATTCATGGAAGTACAAGGTCATTTGCCATGCGAGAATACCATCAGTCTGTAGGAAGATAAGGCTTGAGTTAGAACAACACTGATCGCAAAAGCCAGAAGTAGAGCATGAAAAAATGCCAAATTTTCTACATTATAAGAGGAGTGAGGCTCGGCCTTTTCTGTTGCTAAAGAAACATTAAAAGTAATAATTACTTAAGGGCTTCATAGATGAGAAGATATAATAGACCCAGCAACACTCATTAGCAACATTTGTAGCGAAGCATGTGTGAAGTAGGAAGTTTGAACAAGAGGTAGAAAATCTTGGTAATACGATTACCATAAATACCTAAGCTCATGATCAAACTTTTCAACGCGTCCTCGTATGTGAAGCAGATAACACTTCCTCCCCACCTTTCACTTCTTTGGCCAAAAAAGAATTTCATCTAGCCATTCTTTGGAGAAACATAAATATAGAACCAACTATGATATTTGAAATTTAAGCAACAGATAAGACTCTAGAAGGTTTATAAGATTTTTTATCAAGCACATAACAGCCTCCAAAATTGACATGTCCTTATCTTCAGTACAAAAGTATTATACATAAGTGGATATTATGTACATAAACTTGGATTTATTTTTTCTTCATTTCAATGAATATTTAAGTAAATAGAAATATAGGATCAAAAGTGGGAGAACCTTGATGTGGATACTTCATCAGAGTAATCTCCAAGTGAATTTCTGTCTCCACTAAGCATGGATCGTCCACGTGCTCGAAAAGAAGGATGCTCTGGACTGCAAAACAAATATACATTCAAAAAATTAAAATAAAAAATTTGTACATAAATATTTAAGTTTTCAGAACAGTTATTTAATAAAAAAATTTGTACAAAAGTATTTAATATATATATTGTGATTTTATGTGTATGCATTTGTGCAAGAGAGAGAGAGATGAAGCAGAGATAAAAAGAGACTGATATCATATCATCACTTAGTCATTGCAACAGTGAATATTGATATTGTTCCTTAAAAACAAATATATCCACACAGGTCAGAACAATAAGGAAACTACACATTGAAAACTTCAGTGCAATCCAAGCATCAAATTTACATTACCTACATTAAATTGGAAATCTACGACTAGTTGACGATAGTACAAAATCTAAGGACTAGTTTGTTTAGTTTTTTAGTAGTATTTAGAATAGTGGTATTTGATA
The DNA here is from genome assembly GCA_009867345.2 of Toxicodendron radicans. Classification (NCBI taxonomy): domain Eukaryota; kingdom Viridiplantae; phylum Streptophyta; class Magnoliopsida; order Sapindales; family Anacardiaceae; genus Toxicodendron; species Toxicodendron radicans. Next base: position 3,215,610 of record WYDK02000080.1, read on the forward strand.
AATAATAGTAAATAGTGGATGGGTAGTATTTAAATAATATTTGTGGAAAAATGTGTATTGATATTTGTTAAAATATGATTGGATTTGGATAGTATTTAAATAATATTTATGGAAAAATGTGTATTGATAAAATAGAATTTGGATAGTAATATTGGTGAAAAAATGTGTATTGGTATTTGTTGAAATAGGTTAATAAATAGGATATTGAATAAAAATTAAAACAAAGGGGCCCTAAAATTCTAACATATTCCTAGCACTTGTGTACTATAACCAAAATATGGAATTGATAATCGTAGCAAAATTTGAAAATAATAATCAACCTATCTGAAATAAACGCAAATTCTCATGCAACACATGCTGCTGGGAAATCTTGACCAACAATTGCCCCCATTGATATAAAGCCAAGGACTTCTTTTCATTTTCTGCTTTTTCTTTTCTAGAAGGGTATGGGGTGTTACTTGTAGAGATTACAAGAAACTCAAAATGTAAGCAGAAGAAATTAAGGAAAACCTTGAACTAGCAGTCCGTTGTTCAGCAATGACCTTTTTCCGGCTACGCCGCCAAAATGTAGTAGCAATGTTGGGTTCACTATGTGATAAACTGGGGAAGTGACAAAGAAATCCAAATAAACACCAGTTCAATTACACTATCAATGGATTTTGAATACAGATGTTGCAATCAATATAAGAAAGAATTTGAAAAATAAAAAAAATAAAAAACAAGAAGGCTTTTCTAAATATAAGGAACTTCACAAAACAAAAAAAGATTACCTCAATTTCCTGTCAATAGAGGTGGTGGGTCGCAACATCATATTTCGTAATGAAGGACCTGAGATATTTGAAGATGCTTCTAATTTCCGATGGAACTGAAGGCTCTCATCTTTTTCAGCACTGTAGTGAAATGATAAATAACATTTAACCTAACCACCTTTATAAAACTTTACTGACTAAAGACATCATGGAAAATAGGTGAATGTGTGGTTATAGATAGTTTCACAATGTGAGTCAAACATCAACTCCTAACCTGTCAGGATCCACTCTCTCTGAAAACCCATATAGAGGACTGTTCGGCTCTAGAGGTGAATCACAGGAGTCATTTTCAGCAGAATCACTCTCCCCTGCAGCTGAGATATGGGTCATAAAAATTGCCTTGGTTGTGCGTGGTATCAGCTGACCAGGGAATCGCATGAGATCAACCAGTAACTCCACAGAATTCAACACAACTATAACAGACATGTGTTTATATGAGTCTATGCACTCAACAGCTCCATCATTTGGTAAGCCCTGGTAAATAAATATTGAAAAGTTGGCATAATTTATCAGCAATTAGATATTCCAACAAGCAATCAAAAATGTATAAGAAACTCTTTTCTTTTCTTTTAACTACACTTAAAACTAAAAAATAGAACAGTTCAAGCCAACAAATGAAGTTAGCTTACCACCATGAGCCTACTTTCTAGACCAACAGTATCTGCCAGAACTTTAAACATGATAGCTCGAGGACGGCATGAACCATGTTTTATTTGCCCTAGCAATTGGACACCTCTATTCTCAAACATATGGGAGGTTTCCTCAAGCGCAGCTTTTGCTGGACTATCCGAATTTGGTCGTTTATAAAAATCAGATACCTATTTAGGCAATGGAAAGAGTTAAACCAAAAGAAAAGCTAGTAAATGTTTACGCTGTCAATGCAGAGCAGGAGTTTTGAAGAAAAGACAAAACATACATTTCCAATAGTTACTATAGCAGTTCTAATCAACGAACAATTAAGTAAACGTTTATAGTTTTCATTTCCGTCATAATCATTGAGTGGAGATTCAGCTTTTGATTTTAGTTTGCAATGCTTATCATCACTAGATTTTATCCCTATTTTCATGGTCCCTTTAACATAACAAATTTCTTCTAAGCAGGAAATGTTACCTGCATTGCTTGGAAAACAAGAGTTCATTAAATTTACCAATTGCAGTGATATCACTATCCAAACAATGTAAATAGTTTTCAGTGTCTAGTTGGTGTTTGAAGCATGGATGTTTAGATTGACATCTTGGAGCTGTTGAATGAAACATGACTGATATGTGCACATTTGCATATACAAGAAAATGGATTATTTTGAATAAGAAAAAGATGTCTAACACCAGTATCAGGTAAAGCAAAGAGATACAAATATAGGTTTTTGTGTGTGTGTGTGTGTTTATCTGTAATATTAAGATTTTTAAGTTATTAAACTCAAAAAATTATCCGATACAAATCATAATATCACAACATACATGGGTCCCCAACTAATTATTATTATTATTATTTTATTTAACTTCATTATTTCCTACTATTATTAAGCTTTTAACATAAAAACCACATTATTTTAATAACATTACATTGATGCTCTCTGCTTCCTTGCTCATGTACTATACTCCAAAATTTAGAGAATGAACTTTACTAATATCAATTTTTTTAACGAACCTAAACTATAATAATTTTTACTTGTACCTTTTGCCTCCTCCCTTTCCTAGAAATACCCCCCCTCTCTCACTCTCTCTTCTCTCTAACATGAAATCTGCATGTTTTTCATTTTCTTCATCTATTTTTTTAATCCATGAACTTTGTTGCTTTCTTAGGTACCAGGAATCACTTTGTCAGTTAGTCAGTTCCAGTGATAGTTAACTTTATGACTTCGTCTTAAACACTTAAAAAAATCAAATGTGAAAAGCAGTGTATAATAAAACTTCATAAAATTGTCAGAGTAAAGTGCACAAGGCAAAACTCACATGCAATCCACAAGGTCAAAGACCTACAATGAGATAACTAGATATAAAACAGGAGTTCTTAAACTACTTTTTACCAATCCGGCAATCTTTTTTATCATAGCAGCTGGATTTGAGTTCAATCCTTTCACCAATGCCACAATCAACTGCTTCAGCATGCATAGCTTTTTATCTTTCTCAGTATCCACAAGAATAATATCGGCTTTGTAGCCCTCAGCCCCCAGTGCATGAAGCTCATCTAGAGAAGGAATACTATCAAAAAGTTCCTTCAGCCTTTTATCCTGCATATAATTAAAAATTACCAAGTTAAATCATAATTAAAGTTCAACCAAGTCACAGAATCAAGTAAACCCATCGTGTATGTGATTTTCCATGAGACAAATATTAACAAAACTAGATATAAATATTACTACACCAAAAAAAAAAAAACCCTTCAGAATATAAACCAGAAAGAAAAATAAATACATAAGGTTAAGGTATGATACAGGTTGAAAGATACACACAACAAAATTTTGTTCTGAAGACGGTGCGAGGGAATTCCTTCTCCATTTATGGAGGTATAAAATAAAAGATACAAAAAGTAACTTGGCAAAGTTTAATGGTAGAGGTCAATTTGACAAGCGGTGTGTGGAACACATCAAGTTATATCAGGACATACACTATGTCTAGAGTAGAAACTAGGCAGGACATATGTTGCTCAAACAGCAAATACAATAATTTTGCAGTTTCAAAATAGAGTTTCAATTTCAAGACAACAGATAAGAGGGTGAGAATTGGCTCCATTTGTTTCCATATTCCCAATCCTATCCAATTTTATTATCCTATCCAATCATATTCAATACATGTTTGTTTTAATATTCCAGAAATTCTATCCGAAATCCTATCTTATTCAAAATATTTTTCCAAATTCAAATTAAAACATTTTTCTGATTTTATTCTACAAAAATAAAAGTTTAAAAACTAACAAATATACCTCCACCCACAAGAGGACAGCCGACTGCCGGCAACCTAATGGCACACAGCCGGCAAGATATGGCATGCCGTGTGCCGTTCTTGCCTTTTCCAATCAGATGTCTGGCCGGAGGGCCAGATCTATGCCATTTCTGGCCATGGATCATAGATTCATGGTCGGAAATGGCCTTACGAGCGCACGGCCTGCCAGATTCAACTAACCGTACGCCGTGAGGTTGCCGGCGGCTGACATCCTTACCGATCTGGCCGGCCGGGCCCCGTGACGTTGCCAGCCGCCGGCCGCCTCTTGAGAGTCAGGGTGTATTCGTCAATTTTTTAAATTTTTATTGTGAGGGTGTTTAGCTAATTTAACAAATGTTGGGGGTTAAAAATAATCTAAATATTTCAAACAAAAAAACCGTAAAAACCTTTTTAAAATAATTAACCAAACACATTTTCAAAAATAAATCATATTCCATTAAATACAACTCAACTCAACTCTAAATACTTTTTCACAATTGCTATTCAGAAAACTGAAACAAGTGGGCCCTAGAAACTTCAAAGTACTCATTCCTGGCCTAATGAATTACCAGACACTTTTGAACAATTTAACATTGTTTCATCACTTCAAAAGTTTATGAAACTGTCACGAAGTCTTATTCCTGCTAAAAAGAAAACTGACTTATGTAAATCTCAAACATAATTTACTTGTTTAAGTGTAGGAAACATCAAGAAATCACTCATAGGCAACCTCATCACCAGTTACCAAAAAAAAAAAATATTCATATGTGCATACATATATATGTGTTCCAGTTCTATGAGATATAACAGAATTTCCAGCTCCTAATTAACTTATAGAAAACCTCATCCTCCAGAAAACTGGAGACTAACAGGTGCTGTAAAACAAACCTCTTGGTTCTCCAACTTTAGGGGAACCTAGAAACCAGAAAAGAGGATGATTTCAGGCTTGATTAAAAAATTAAAACCCATGCAACAAACCTTTGTAAGAAACCTATGCAATGAAGCTTCCTTTGTAAGAAACAAATGTCTGGAAATCAATTACACACCAAGGAGAAAAAGCTGTCATTCTATAACAAACTAACAAAAAACCTTTGACATCTTTATAATATGATAGATACCACCAACTCCCTCTTAAGTTTCAATCAGTTTACTCCCAAACCCCACAACACTCAAACACAATCAATT
>WYDK02000080.1:3230122-3250021 GCA_009867345.2 Toxicodendron radicans
ATGGTTGAAATATTAAAGATGATGGGAGTTAAGTTATTGAATTTAAGATAATTATAGTAATTTTAATTGGATTGAATAATGAGTTATGAATATGAAAATGTGGAGTATGTGAAGAGTTATATATGGTTGAAATATTAAAGATGATGGGAGTTAAGTTATTGAATTTAAGATAATTATAGTAATTTTAATTGGATTGAATGATGAGTTATGAATATGAAAATGTGGAGTATGTGAAGAGTTATATATAAATGTCTCTTTTATTAATTCATCACACATTTTTTTTATCTTCATTTATTATATTGAGAGAAAATACTAGCTACAGAAAAACATTTTTTTTTTAGGTTGAGTAATTTATGTAAAGTTGTTGTCAATCAAACAACAAAACTGTTGGACTTTTGTATTCTGAAGGGGACGAGTAAAGCGTTTCTCTACTACACTAGTTGTTTAAGCTTTGTTAATTGAATATGACTCGATTTTCCTTAAAAAAAAAAACAAGATATTCACGTCTTAGACTTTTAATTTTTCATGTAATCTTCATTGTATCTTTTTATAATAAAATTATTATTTTATTTCATTTTCACTAATTATCTTGTATTTTTCATTTTTAAATATATTTATTATTCATGAAATATTGAAAGATGAAAGATAATGAAAATTAAGTCATTAAATTGAAGGTGATAACAATACTAATGGAAAAAAAATTATATAAACACACTCATGCCACACTTAGACTTTAACACTAATTTATTAGTATATCTCGAGCAATCAAATGTCTCCCAATAATTCAACCCTTTTTTTATGGTAAATGTAAGTAAGAAGTGTTCACAAAGTAAGAAGGACCAGAAAAAGGTTGATCATTAAAGAGGTGATTGACCCCTTTGCAGTTTGTAGTCTAAAATAAAATGATTTTTACCAATACATGATCCAAATTAAATGATGTTTATTTATATCGAATCCATACAGTAAACATAGCCACGATTAATTGTTATAATATATTATAATCATGATTAACATTTTCTATTGAGCCACTTCCCATTTCGTCCCTTAAATAATTGGACTTTGAGTTGAGCATGAGGGTGATTAAGGAATTGCAAATAATTAAAAAAATATGTATGACTAGCAGTCCACATGCACGCAAGGTGTACAGCCATGCAGATGCAAGTTGAAAGATTTGCTATGGATTTCTTTAATAAAATAAAGTATGCTACAATATATAATATCCATCCCATTATATCAATTAAAGAATCTAATTCTTTCCCATTAAAAACATTCAAAGTCCTGACAAGCTTCCTATTATTCATTCAATTATAATTCTATGGTTGAGAGGTACCATTCACTAATACCGTTTAATAAAAGAATCCATATAAAAGTCAGATGTCTTATTGTACTTATATGAACAATTTATGTTGTTAATAATTTGGGATATTATGAGAAAATTAAAAGCCTCTCTCTCTTTTCAAATTATATGAACAAATAAATATATATGGTGGGTCGATAATAATTTCAATTAGTTTCTTATTATGAAACATGGACAAGGATAAACAGGGAGCAAATGATATAATATAATCAGATTTCTTTGTTTTTTAGAGAAAAAAAAAAATTCTACTATTTCAGATTTGTTGTCAATACATGCTTACATTTGTGTCTCAAATCTACTAGACATAAGTGGGAAATAGGGAAATATATTATATAGTACATTTTTCTTTCAATTAACAAACTTCTCCTATATTATTAAATACAATTTAGATATATTTTAATCTTTTACAATATTTTTTTTTTCAAATTTTGATAATCCCCCACGAGTTTATTATTGAATATTTATCTAAAATTAAAAAGAAAAAAGTTTAAAAGTAAGTAAATCAAAAGGATCTAGATACTGAGTGACCCATCACATAATTTTGACATTATTATTTAATATCAAAACCGACAATCCCATTGCTTTCATAATATTACAAAGAAAGACATAATAAAAAGGATATATGAAAGAACCCGATGCTTTAAAATTTTTGATTATTATATCGTACCACGATAAAAGCAGAGTTGATTAAATTGCAAAAATGGAAGAAATCTCATCATCGTTTGCTTTGGATATGATTTTTCAAATATCGTAAACCCAATAATTGAGAAGAGAATCCAAACATTCAAAGAAACAAGGTGTAATGCTGGGCCACCGTTCAACTTTTCACCAGATTTTCACACTTCAAATGATGCACACTGATTATGACATTGAAGACCCCAACTCATTTAATAATTGTCCTCACAAGATCCAAAAAAACAAGTGTACATAAATAATTCGAAAAAGATACTAATTAAAAAGTAAAAATCAAAAAGTGTTTTTTTTTTTAAAAAAAAAAAAACGAAATTAATACTTAGAGTTTCCATTAAGGGCGGGTAAACACTTAGCTCAGCTCCAGAACCAAGTAAGCACAAGCGTACAAATAAATCAATTCTTCACTTTCTCTCCTCTTTATTCTTTCTTTCTCTCTTTCCTAAAGTTTCCTACTTTCTTCTGTATGTTTAAGGTTTTGTTCTTTGGGCAACTCCTCTCTCTCCGGGTTTTGCACCTCTCATTTTGCTTATTCTTGCCGAGAAATTAACCAGATTGTTGTCTGAATCCACCATTTCTAAAAGGTAATTTTAGTTTCTCTGGCCGCAGTTGTTTTCTTGTACTGTTTCTTCCATTGAATGACTTGTTGTTCTTGGTGATTTTTAATTTATCAATTTGATCAAGTAGAAAGCATGTGTTAATGAGATCTGCTTTTTCTGTTTTTTTGGTGTTTGATTCAAGAATTTGATTTCTTCCTTTAATTCTCTGCGGAGATATGTGTTTCTGCAATAAAGATTTGTAGTTGTTAGTTCTTTAAAGCTGTTTGTTGGTTTGTTCAAACTTTTTGTGACCTTTGGGCATAGATATAATGATTGCATTGCAAAAGAAAGAAAAAAGAGAGAAGGTTTTTGATAAATTCGGTGGCTAATGAACGATTTTAGTTCCATTCTGTTTTGTTAATTTGATCTAGTTATGTCTTTTGGATAATAGATTCTTATTGGCCTTTAAATTGTAGAGAACCAGCAATGAATTCCATTAATATTTAATCAGATCACTTTCTTGAGTTTCATTCATCAGGAAGTTTGTTAGTCTGATGGTACAGTGCTTAATCCTTTGTTTGATTGCTATTAAACTAGCGAAAGTGAAATGTGGAACCTCAACAAATGTTACTCTTATCTGTGTAAGCTAAATAGTACTGGTGCTCTTTTGCATTGAGGTTTTGAAATTACAACGATGAAGTGAAATAAATTCTGATGAAGTGTGGAAATGCTCCATCAGTCATATAAAATTAAAAATTGAGATAAAAGATGGGAAAAATCCTCTAACAAACAAACACAGGTTTTGAATCTTCAACCAGAGGGGAGTCTGAAGTTTATTTCAGGATGTCTCATTGGCTTAGAGCCAGTTTTCAGTTGAATTTCAAACTTATACATGCTTAACATGTTTCCTATATTAGTGTTAATCCTGATTTATTAGAAAATAAGGAATATAAAAATTTCTCACTTTTTATTAGGTTATATATTTGAATTTGATTGCTGAATAGTTTTTCTTTAGTGCTTTGAATTTAGGCTTTTAGTCAAGTGAAAATGGAATTCACAGAAATTTCTAATTTTGAATCTTTACCAGGGTGCATCTATAATCTTTTGTACCTGAATCTTGCACAGTTGGACTGTGATTTGGTCCAATATTGGTGTTCTGCTGAAAGAAATACATATTACTGAAGAATTTGATGGAAGAAAAGCAACTGGATTTTAATCAGCCATTTCTATCTGTGAGGCGGTTCTCATCAACAGTGACAGAAGCGGATGTTAAAAGGAAAACAGTTAATACAGTTCCCAAAATACCTCCTCTTCCTGCTTACAAATCAGAGTTGAAATCAGGTCCAATCAGGAACCCAGGAACTGTTCCTTTCGTGTGGGAGCAAACGCCAGGAAGGCCCAAGAATGAAAGCAAATCAAAAACTCGAGCTCTTGAGCGACCTCCCATTGCCCCAAAGCTTCCACCTGGAAGGATTTTGAATGTTAAACGACAGACTTTGGACAAAGCTCCTGAAGGTAAAAACAGTAAATGGTACCAGACAGGAATTGTTCGAACCACTTCTAAAAGTGTTCCACCTGCTGACGAGAATGCAATTAAACGTGAGAGTTCTAAAGAGGGGATGGAAGAGACAGAAAGCTCTACCACAGAGAATGGTGATGAGGCTTTTGTGGATGCACTTGATACACTTTCCCGCACTGAATCATTCTTCTTGAACTGTAGTGTAAGTGGTGTGAGCGGGTTAGATGATGCAGAAGTGAAACCTACAGGAACATTCTCAACCGATCCACAGACTCGGGATTTCATGATGGGTCGATTTTTGCCGGCAGCAAAGGCAATTGCTTCAGAAGCACCGTATTATACTACTAGAAAGCAACCTATTGTGCATGAGCAACCAAGACCGATAAAGAAGATTGTCAATATCGATAAGCGACAGCCACCTAAACAATACAGTTCAAACAATTTACATTTTCACGCTCAACACGAGAGGTGGGAAGAAAGTGATGATGAAGATGATTATGATGTACCTGAAAGCTCATCAGCTGCAGTTTGTGGGTTACTTCCTCGATTTTGCTTGAAAAGTTCCTTTTGCCTTATGAATCCAGTGCCTGGGATGAGGCTGCAGGAGCATGAACCGGTTTCTTTGGGCTATCACAGAGCACAGGCTAGTTCTCGCAGTGGGACTGAGCATGAGGTATTCTAAGTTGTCTTCCTCTGTACTGACTCCATTATTGTTTTTATCCTGTGTGTTCTATCATCATCTTTAGGGAACTGTTGTTGAATATATTAGCATTATTCTTGCAGAAGGTAAGAGTAGCGGTGCATGAGCAGGGTTCCTCAGGTGGATCTTTAAGAGCGGAGACACAAGAAAATAAACTTGACCTGAAAAATAAAGCCTGCCAAGTAGCTTCTGGAGGTGAAGGTCACAAATTAGATGGATCATCTCTGTACAGGCGTTTGCAGGGTAATGTTGTACCACCTAACCAAAATGTGAACTGCCAGTCTGCCGTCAGTAATGAAAAAAGATTTCTTGAGATTCCTGAAAGTGCTAAGAACTTGAAACTGAATGATTCTGATCCACAGAGAAGAGGCATCAAGAATTTCCGGGAACTATTGGCCAATGAGAGCACTAACTGGGAATCAGGCTTAACAAGTCCCATTGAGAAAACTTTGTACATAGATTCTGTACATAAGGTGAAATCTCCGAGTTCAAATTCTAGTTCTTCAGATTCAAAGAGGCTAAGTGATGGCAGAGGAGATGGTTTAAATGTTCTTGTAAAAAGTATGGAAATGGAAGAAGCAGCTTCTATAGATTCATCACTTCATGATGTCAAGCAGTTGAATGTTGTGGATGAAAAGGCCATATTGGAACCTAAAATTATGGAGTTTATTCACTCCAAAAATCTATCTTCTCCTGACACAGCTGCCCAGGGTGTGCAAATGGATGTAAAAAATAGTTCCACAGAGGATCAAGTTCTCACTAACAATATAATTAAACAGACAAGCACAAAAGTGGCTGGCAGTGAGTTTGATCTAGCTCTACAAAGTGAACTGCAAGGGAAAATTAGCAATCAAGATTATCGTGGTGTCGTCCAGGATTCTATTTCATCAACTAGATCAAAAATGGGTGATGACGGAAAAATTGACACTCAAAGCCAACCGTTAAGTAGTGAGGAAGGATCTCAGGGTCTCTATTTACAACTTCCTCTTCCCCTGCCCCCACCAAAATCTCCGTCAGACTCTTGGCTGAAGCGTACTTTGCCTACTGTTTCCATGGGGAAATCATCTACTTGGTCTTCTCTTGGTACACTTAGTTGTACTAGAGTTCAGGGTTCCAAGTCTCCCTCAGTTGATCCCAAGTGGGAAACCATCGTCAAAAGCTCTAATGTACAGTTTGGACATTTGCGTTTCTCTGAGGTAGTTTACAACTTTTCTTTCCCTTTATTTTATCTTTAGTCTTTACCAGAATGCAAACCAAATTAAGCTGACTTTTGGTCTTCAATTTCTATTGTCTCTCAGGAACTACTTACTCCTATACCAGAAGTATAGAACAATAGAAGCCTTAATCCCATGGACTTGTTTATATGCTTGGTTGTGATGTCCATAACTTTAATGGCTATAAGGGTTCTCAAAATACTTTCTCATCTTCGAGAAAAGTATTCTTCTCCTCCAAGATATACTCAGTATACTGCGGGCAATTGTAAATCTACTTGCCCATTAATATCCTGTAATAAGAAATTGCATTTAGTCAAAATCATGTAAATCTCTTCTATCGTTGAAAGTAAGTTTGTTTGGCTTTGTATTTTCGATACATTTTTCTTATTAAAGGGAATCTTTACAGTTGTATTTCTTTTTTATAATAAAATGAGAAGAAGACTACTACTTTTTTACAGGATTTGTTAATCCAAATAATGACTGATTCTTGCCAGGCAAAGATGATTGGTTTTTGGAGTTTGATTTCATCGACATTTCCAATTCCATGTGAGGTCGTTTTATAGCTTTCTGAACCATTTTACCGTCTTCCTTGTGCGGACTCATGTTTATTGCAAAGATGGCAGACACAGGGTGAATCATACCACTAGAAACGTTATACATCTCAATTGAGTCAAAATATCCTAAATTTTCTATCTTAGTAAATACAATTTAATTATCCTAAGGTAAGTAGTATATACTATTTTATGTTAGGGTCACGAGGTGAGACTATATACACCCTCACCTATCTATCCTTTTTATCAATAAATCTGTCCCCACATAAATTTTACTTATCAGGACTTATCTTTAATAGGCCTCTCCAATCCACAAACCAATCACATAGTGTCATTCCTCAGAATTGGACACCTCGACTTTGATATAGACTTCTCTAGTTATTATCCGCGTCGCCAAGCTTTGATCAGAGTTTCAATTAGATTCAATTCGTGCATCAATGAATTAAATTCGCAATTCCTTTAAATTTTCTCAATGAAAATACTCTGGAACTTCAAAATCCAACTTCCCTTTAATGTTCTTGACGCTTCATAGGTTTTTCAATTAGTGACGCAGTGAGTTAGACTATGTCTTAGAACTGGTAACCAAGTCTCAATCTTAGAAACTTAAAATCTAAAAGAAAATCTGAATAATTCATTCAATTCCTCTAAAAACGAATAACAACTTTACGTAGGGTGGTGACAAACAACCCTAACATAACCTCCAACTAAACAAGGAAATAAAATCCCAATTAAAAAAAGAAATTTAATTAAAATAAGAAATACAAACTGTTGACTAATTAAAAATTGGAAAGAACTAAAATTAAAATAAGAAAACGCTCAAAAAACTTAAACAGCCCCGAAACATGTCGAAACAGTGGATTTTGGCCCCGAAAACCATCCTAAACTTGGGATGATAGTTATATGTTATAAATCTCGAAACGAGTTTTCCGTTGATATATTATGTGCCATATTACTCCTCATGTGTCAAAAGTTATGACTGTTTTAAATTAACATATCCGTTTAAGACTTAGGTGCTTTGAGCGGTCTTGTGTTTGGGTTTCTGACGCTCGACTGTTTCCAGAAATTTATCTGTTAGACGTTTTACGTCAATTAACTTGGGCTTCAATTGACTCAAGTGGTCAAAAAATGTTAAGCAGCACGATATCGAATTCAACATGCGGATGTCATTGCATTGTAGCAGAAATAGTACTTGCATTAATGGTTATGTACATATACTGGCTCAAAGTATGGCTCAAAGTAGAAGAAAAAGATATTAAATCAAAATGGTGATAGAGTTCTTGGTTATTGATGGTAGAGGCTGAAGGATGCATGACATGGAGAAACATGATTTTGAAATAAATTTGGCATGAGTTTATTTGAATCCTAGGGTTTTTAGATCTAGAAATTTAATTGCTAAAAAATAAAACACAAAAGGGTTAATAGATTACCTTTAAAACTTAATTAAGCTTAGAGATCTTCAATTTAATGATTGAAGCAAAAGAAAGTCCACAACCAAAGGGAGAAGATATGGGCCAAAGAAAGAAGAAAAAAGGGTTCTACAACTTTTTGTAGAAAATGATTTTCTCTTATTTATTAAATTAATAAGTTTTCCTTTATATAGTACTGCCCCAAAATTAATGAAAATTAATCAAGAGTAGCCCAATTCAATTTCATAATTCTTTTGGAGTTATTAAGAATAAAAAATTATGAAATTAGATTAACACTTAATCATATATAAACAATTTAACTCTTAAGCTGTATACATTACAACTTAACCCTTAAATAGTTTATATTCTTGCAATAAAAACCCTTTGTCAAATGCATTTGGGCATTGGAATTACTCTTAATCTCAATTAACAATTTAACACTTAAATTGTTCATGGTTTGTCATCTAATCCCGATGGAGAATGGGTTCACGGTTTGTCAAAACCCTCAGCTCAATCTTTACTCGTTATGTCAATCAGTACAGTGGAACGTGTCATCATGAAACCATCTTTCATATGACATTTAATTATACTTTGATAAGAGGTTTATTGTTTCCATTGTTTATTGTCATACGATTGGGAACTCGAAAATGCATTGTTTTGAGTCAACGGATCCCGTCTTGACCATCATCTGTCCTCGCACATAAATAACACATTATCAAACCGGCTTCTCGCACAAGACATGATTAGTCTCGTGCTTATACACCATATGAATCATATGCATCTTATGTCGGATTCAGTTGTGATGTCTCAGGTCAAAGGATTACCCGTACACTAGTACAATCATATGATATATCATTGATCACATTCTAAATGTCCATGTGATACATCATAATTGGTCAAATTCGATAAACAGTTCACTAACTGTTCATCCATGCTAATATCCTAATGATATAACTGTTATAATCACCCACACTAATATCATCACATGATATTCAATGGAAACATTAAACATGCCTACTATGCAATGTTATTGCCTAATTAACATTACTTACGTAGGGAATATTTCGATGATCTTACTCTTCTAAAGATTCGTGTCATCCAGACATTTCACATGTACCATATATATATATATCCATCATACAAATGAAGCAGTTTACTAACATGTGAAAAAAAAACATGTACCATATATATATATATCCATCATACAAATGAAGCAGTTTACTAACATGTGAAAAAAAAACTATTCTTTTATTGATATTTAAAATATTTATTTACAAGACAAAGTGTTCTGGAACTGACAACGCGATTGGTTTGTAGGATATACACTAACAGAGGCCCTACTGAAACCAAATTTGGGGGATTGTTTCTGCTTTCATAGATGGTTGTTGCATCCGTCTCAGTGATATCGATGGTCATATTCGCTTGTGGTGATTCTGATAGCAGCGAAAGTGATAGAACCTCCAAAAAGCGTTAACGAAAAAGCACCTCCAAGAAACGTAGAAATGGAGATGATGGAGGAGGTGATAGTTGAAAGAAACAAATAAAATGAACTTCTTGAGAATTGTTGTTGTCAGAAAGGCGTTAGCTTTGGTATTATAATTTATATTGTCTTTATTTCATTTTTTTAGGTTGATTTACAATTTTACATATGTGTTATTCTGAAGTCACTTATTAATAGTTTGTAATATTTATCAATGTCAATTAAGGAGGAAAATTTTATGTTCCAGGAATTAGATTCGCTCCATAAAATCTTTACTAAATAACTTTTTACTTTATATGTTTAAAGAAAGAGTAATACTATACTTACAAAGTCCTTATAGATATATATATATATATATAAAGTGATGTGTCATACCATGATTAGATGAGAGAAATTGACTTTACAAATTCAATTTCCTAATCATGATATGACACATCACTTTGTATATATATCTATATATGAGTACTTTGTAAGTGTAATATTATTCTTAAAGAAAAATATCTAATTCTATACTTTGGTAATTAATAAAAATTGATAATAACAACATATAATAATTTTTAAGTAATACACACAATTATACCTGTAAAAAGATATCTATTTTAACTAAGATGTTATCACTTAAATGAACACATGTTTTCAAAACTTACATTTAGACAACACAAGTTTATTTGGAAGAAGACTGGCACAGCACAAAGTGATTTATAAAACTAAGGAGTGTAATTAATACATATAAACCAATATAATCCAATTATTTTATTTTTATTTTTATTTGAAGTAGTATGTCTGTTGATGCAGAAATACGCACCAATTAGAGTGATTCGATTGACGATGTTTGGAATCGGAACAGATGTGTATTTGATTAATGATAACCAACAATGATGAAAATAACTTGCAATAATAATAAAGAACACAAAGATTTTAAAGTGATTCGGCTATTATTTTTAATACCTACGTCCACTGTAGTTTTTATTGATCAATTTTCCAACCCCTTCTTCTTAGAAACTGAGAGTATTTATACTAGTTTATTTTATAAGGTAGACTCGCAAAATCTGGGATTACAAATTTAAAATGAAAGATATCCCGAGATTTGGGGGGTATGACGATCAGATTTGATTTGAATCTGAGTTTAACCCGACATTTTGGGGATAAGACGAATTTTCAATGCTAACTACGCTTTACAGTGGGCTCACTCATGTTGTCAAGCTCATGTATTTGCCAACCTCTGAATAAAACGAGCTTCATCTTGGTTGAACACACATTTTGGCGATGTCATCATTTTTTCGGGCATAATCTGATTCAGCTTGCCATAAACCTTTCGACTTCAAATCCTATGCCTAACTTATGCGGACTTATTGTGAGAAATCCCGTACAACAATGTCATTTTTAAAAAAAAAATTTAAATTTACAATTCAATGAATTTAGGAAAAGAAGTTATATATAATTATTTGCATTATGTACTATGTATTTGGCGGTCACGCGTTTGTGATGAGAATATATATATTAGAGAGTAAATAATTCATATATAATATTTATTGTCTAAATTTTTTTCATCTTTTATTCATTTTATAAGTTTCAGACATACGTAGTTAGTTTTTGTTGAACGAAATTAAGCTGGTGAGAAGTTTGCCAACCTCTTGAATGAATTTTAAAAATAAAGTAACTCTATAGAGTTAACGTGCTATAAATCAAATTTAGATTTTGATTATTATATTACGATACATGATTTTGTTAAGATTTTGTAATATTCTGTAATCCTTTAAATTTGTTATGTTACAATATTAAAATATTCTAGATAGTTAATAGTGTATAATCTACTAATTATATCACATAATATTATGTAATGGTCTGTAATTGACATAATTAGAAAATTCGGAAAATCATATACTTCCTTATTAAGGATTGTAAATCTTTGTAATTAATCAATGAATTGAAAATATCTAATTCTTCAAACAAACAGATTGCGATTATTTCTTCCTTTGATTGTTATTCTTCATCATGGTTGAATTGAATAGTCGCTTTAATTTGTCACAGTATTTCGTATAATTTCGAAGCATTCTGCCACGGAGTTTGACTTGTCGACCCGCTTTAGTTATTACCCAAATCAAAGCTTTTAAAGCGATTTTACAAACGAAAGTACCCTGAAACTTCAAAAATCCACATTTTGATAAGTTTCATAAAAGTCTACCAAACACCTTAAGCTGCACGATATGGAATTTAACTTGTAGATGTCGTCACACATTAACGAATGGTCCTTGCTTCTTCATCTATATATACTGGCTCGAAGTAGAAGAGAAAGATATATCAAATTAAAATGGCGAGAGAGTTGTTGGTTATTGATGGTGGTGGCCCTGCAGGAAGCAAGTTTGGGGGACTTTTTCTGCTTTGTGCGGTGGTTGCATCAGTCTCTATGATATCGATGGTCATATTCGCTTGTGGTGATAGCACCCCGAGGAAACGTAGTAGATTTGATGGAGGTGGAGGAGAAGGAGGAGGAGGAGGATGTGGGGGAGGAGGAGGAGGAGGAGGATGTGGGGGAGGAGGTGGAGGTGGAGGAGGAGGATGTGGAGGCGGAGGTGGTGGTGGTGGTTGTTGAAAGAAACAAACTAAGCGAGCAATTCTTGAAATGTTTGGGTTGTTGTCAGAGGCTTTAGATTTGGTATTTTTTTTCTTCTTATTTTCTAGGTGTATTTACATATGTGTTATTCTAAAGCCATGTATCAATATTACTAGTTTGTAATGTCAAATTTTATCGGATTCTTTTCTTTTCATATCACATTGAAATTCAATAACGATTTCTTGTATATTTTAGTACTTTCGTTAAGGTCGATCATAAGTCCTAAAAAAATAAAATTTTAAAATAATCCACAATTTCCGTATGAACGTTCTCTACTTTAACCGTCTTTCGCTGGAATTTATAATAAGCAACGTCCAGAGTTAATTTTAATTGTTAGCATGCCACAAGATTTCTAATGAAACACAAAAATATACGACTAGCAGCTGCATCTTACAGTTTACTTCTTCACGCGTCTTCTAATATGTATATGTATCGGCGGAAAGATGAAATAAAAGATTATTGCCAAGATGGTGATAGAGTTCTTGGTCGTTCTTGGTGGTGGTGGTGGTACTGGTGGTCGTGCGCAGAAAGCAAATTTGGAGCACTATTTTTTGTTTTTCATGGTTCTTGAGTGATTCTATTGATGGCAGTAGATCTCCGATAAACGGGGATGTACAGCCTACAGGACCCGGTGGTTAATTACGTACTGTACATAGTCTGTAGATTTTTATTTTCAGATTATTGTCATAATCATTCGTTTAATTAACTTCAATGACAAACACAAATCTTTGAATTTTCTACACGTGGCACCATTGAAAAGTCATCTGCAGATTTTTTTTCATTTTTTCTTAGGTGAAGTAGTGTGCCATTTTTTTTTTCAGGTTCATAAGGTCAGACTATATTACCACCTATCATTTGACAATATTTTCCTATCATTTATCAGGGCAATTTCATACATTTTATTAATTAATTAATTAATTAAAAGAAAATTTTGCTGCGCTGACTCTTCACGGTTGACTTATATATAATAGATCTTATTCAATCCACAAACCAATGACATCGTTATTCGGCATCATTTTCACCTATTGCCCATGGTCTTTGACTAGTATCCGCACCGCAAACTTTGAAGCGGTGTTACAAATGAAAATACTTTGATTATGGACAAAAAATCGTCATAGACTTCATCAAGTCCATTATTGATGAACTTACTAAAATACGATCCAGTGTCTTGATCTAACTCTGGTTGGTCGACCCAATTCTGATTAGACCTATTTCGGGTCACTCTTGAAGGGAGTCAATCCTATGGATTAGGCCTCTCCTAAAACATATGAACTCGAGTCCAAGCCCAAGGTTCCTACACAACTTCGAGTCTGACTAGGAGTCCACCTCCTCAAAAGTCTGAACCCATAAAGACTCCTCACTCCTCAAGACTCCGAGTCACATGAGGATGCTTCTCCAAAGTAGGATTCCTAGTCCTACAAGGAACTCAAGTCCCACACACTTCCTAATTCATCCAAGATCCCAAATCTTACATGTATTAGGACTCTTACTCTCACAAAGGCAAGCCATTCAATGTATTTCCATTCTACTCCACCTTTCGCCATTAGGAACTGCTAGTCCAACAAGGATAAGACTCCTAACTTGGTAAACACTAGGATTCTACATCCTCATAGGACTCTACCCTATGAGCTCATATATAAGCAGGGGTCAAGCTCCTCATTGAGGATTCACTCTCACACACAATAAGCCTCTCCTTTACTCTTAGAGCGCACTCTCTCTCAAAAGCTTTCGCCTCCGCCACTGCCATTGAGCTTGGTCCCATCCAACTCAACCCCGGTCTCCGACCACTCTACAAGTAGCGCCCTAGCTGGCACTCCTGTAAGTCTACTCCGCTATTAGCCCCCCTTATCATTACAAGTGTACTGACTTGAGCGTCGGAGTGCCTACAGGCAACACCACACCGGTGTCCCCCGTGAGCTCCACGTTCACTTTTCTTATATTTGCAGGTCCATAATGATATCAGTGGCCCATCCCTTACAGGATCAACCTCACGACACTACAGGTAGATTTTTGCATCTACAATTTTGGAGCCCACTGTGGGGCTCTGACAATCATCCGATTATGAACGACTTGCAACATTAGAGGGTGGGCAGAGCCATTCGACCGATGTCGTTGATTGCATCACCGGTTCTCCAGTCCTTTAACCAAGTTTCCATCCATCTCATAGAGTCGGCTCGACTCTACCAACCTCGTCGAGAAACAACAGAGGACATGATAGAGTATACTTCATAGCCACATATAATTCCACGATGATCAACGCGGTTCTACTGTCGAACCAACTAGTGACTACCAAGCCATGCTCGATTAGCCATGCACTTAGCCGACGAGAGATACCAATACCGGGGGACAAGCAAGTGTTGTGGCATACCATCACCACTCAAGACATTCGGTTTTACCCCCTTCCTTCAGAATGAAAGATTGATGATCCGACTCTACAAGCATCCTCACTAGCGTTCTAGAATCATAGAATGACCCTTTCGCTAAGATCACACCTCAACAATCGACTTGCCTCCAATACAGCCCTACTTAGCCATCAATGTATCATGAGTGGAAAACGTTGGCCACCAATGCTCTATGACAACTTCATGCGTAACTCGGCCCAAGGGCATTCAATCCAATAGGATGAGTGAAGATGATAGCGACCACACACAAACACTCCCAAATCGAGACGCTTCCACTCAGCCAATGACTTCAAACTAAGTTAGTATAGCCGAGTGGCAAAGCCAAGTGTTCATAAGTGTCTTACCTTGTACACACTTGAGTGAAAACAAGTCTTCTCAACCACACACAAGGATGAGTTGACACATTACCCACGACTAGCCCCACTCGGTCATACTCGGTCTCACTTACGAGGAGTCAAATATCGGTCTCACTAGGCCTCACACACAAGGAGTCACCGCTCGACATCGCTCAGCATCACCCGCGAGTAGTCCCCACCCCGCCAATCCACTCGGCTTTCACAAGGAATCTCCACTCGACCCTGCTTGGTATAACCCATAAGGATTCACAACTCGGCCTCATCCAAAAAAGAAGTCTCCACTGGGCTCTAGTTGGCCTCGCTTCTCCATTCGACCTCACTTTTCCATTCGACCTGCCTCCACTCGACTCGGCCTTCCTCCACTTGACTCGACCATGTTCATACTCAGATAAGGTTACCATGATTTCAAGATTGAAGAGAGATTTTTGTTGATATATTACGGGCTCCATAACTCCATCCGGATCAAAAGTTAGAGCTGTTTCAAGATGACATGCACACTTGGCTCATCCATGGCATAACCTAGCCATCTCTACTTGGCTCGACCTTACCAGGTCGACTCGATCATCATCTCAATCGGCCTAGTTAACCATGATGTCAAGATCAAAATGATAATTTCATTGATAACTCATGGGCCCCGTAACTCCTCCCGGATCAAAAGTTAGAGTTGTTTCAAGATGACATGCGCACTCGGCTCATCCATGGCATCACCTAGACATCTCCACTTGGCTCGACCTTACTAGGTTGACTCGGTCATCATCTCAATTGGCCCAGTTAACCATGAAATAAATCTTGAAATTAGATTACCATTGATAACTCATGGGCCCCGTAACTCCTCCCGGATCAAAAGATAGAGATGTTTCAAGATGACACACGCACTTGGCTCATCCATGGCACCAAATAGCCATCTCCACTTGGCTCGACCTTACCAGGTCGACCCTGTTATCATATCATTCGGCCCAGTTAACCATGACATAAATATTGAAATTATATTAAAATTGATAGCTCATGGGCCCCATAACTCCTCGCGGATAAAAAGTTAGAGTTGTTTCAAGATTACATGCGTACTTGCCTCGTCCATGGCATCACCAACCCATCTCCATTCGGCTCGACCTTACCAGGTCAACCCAGACATCATATCACTTGGACCAGCTGACAACGATGTCAAAATTGAAATGAGATTTCCATTGATAACTCATATTTCTCGTAACTGTTCCCGAATCAAAAGATATAGCCGTTTCAAGTTGACATGCTCACTCGACTCAACCACAGCATAACCTGGCCATGTCCACTAGGCTTGACCTTACCAGCCCGACTTAGCCATGTTATCACTCAACCCAAGTGACCATAATGTCAAGCTCGAAGTTATCTTTTGGTTGATATCTTACGGGCCTCGTAACTCATTCCGGAACAAAAGATATAGTCGTTTCAAGTTGACATGCTCACTTGGTCAGCCACAACATCACTTGGCCAACTCCACTCGGCTCAGCCTTACCAGCCCGACATAGCCGTGTTTTCACTCATCCTATGTAACCCGAATGTCAAGCTTGAAGTTATATTTTTGTTGATATCTTACGGGCCTCGTAACTCATTCCAGAACAAAAGATATAGCCATTTCAAGTTGACATGCTCACTCGTCTCAGCCATAGCATCACCTGGCCATCTCCACTCGACTCGACCTTACCAGCCCGACTCAGCCATGTTCTCGCTCAGGCCTAGTGACCAGAATTCCAAGATCAAAGTTAGTTTTTCGTTGATATCTTGTGGGCTTTGTAAATCATCCCGGAACAAAAGTTATAGTCGTATCAAGTTGACATGCTCACTCGGCTCAACAATGGCATCACTCGGTCCTCTCCACTCGACTCGGTCTTCCATGGTCGGCACAACTATAGTCTCACTTAGCCTAGATGACCTTGATGTCAAGATCGATCATTGATATCTTACAGGCCTCATAACTCTTCTCGGATCAAAAGTTATAGGTATGTCAAGTTGACATGCTCACTCAGCTCACTTAGATAGAAAAGTGAAAATCGAACCAAGACTACGAAACAAAGAACCGCACTCCAGGTGACCACCATTCTACTCTACTTTACCCCCACCAAGGTGTTGGGATATAAATAGGACATATCATCCTCATTAACATCCTGAAGTCATGGAACAACTTCGTCAAGGATCGGTCCTAACAAGCTGACTCGGCTCCACTCTACCCACTTATCGAAGTTTCTCAAAAGTCTCACTCCACCAGGCCAACGTTACAAAGTTCAGTCTCAATAGTAATATCACCCACTCGTATTCTGCTCTGCTCTGCACCTACCTCTCAAATATATAGCATGCAAAAGAACGACTCTATTCTGCCGAGACACATACGAAACAACCTCCTCCCTCAAAAACCTACTTAGCTTTACCAACTTGACCGAGTAAAGAAGGAATAAATCAACACCTTCACAAGCCTTCCTTGCAAAGATGCCATTAACCTCAACACATTCACTTAACACCACTCTACTAACAGAGTCGAGTGGGTCAACTAGTAGCATAATACAAATATTTCCAAGTAGGTACTTCAGTTACTCTACTCGATCGCTCACTTCAAGCACCAGAAAGGTCTACACGGCTCAATCTTGCTCTGTCATCATGGAGAAGAGTCAACAAAATCACCCCAATGAATATCAAGGTGAACCACAAGTGAAAAGTCTTCATTCACCCCACTAGGTATCCCATTACTAAATAGTGACGGATCGTGATGAATAGACATCATTTGTAACTCTGACTCCACCATATCCTAACAATTCCCTATAGACGCAAATCAATTGTCATCTTGGATGTCATTGAATGTACACCTGCAGAGACATCTTCTTCTTAGCACTGTCAATTGAGTATGAGTAACTAAGTACAACAACGACCGCCTGACTCGACCCATCATAAATCATCTTTGGACACCACATCTTAGAAGCCTTCACGTGGCTCTGTTAGGTCAACACTTAGCCAAATCTCCACTCAAAAGGCACTCGAATTATACCATCCCCAAACTCACATCGCTCGATCCATTCGCGCTCCATCCTTCAAGAATGTCACTCGGTTCATCCCCACTGACCATATGCATCAAAAGGTCCATGACCAAGATTCTCTTGTTTTAGCCACATTCAGCTAGTGTACAGAATGACTGACTCAACTCCCACAATCATTATTGAGTATCGACATCCTCCCCTCATTCATCAGCATGAGCCGAGCCGAGCCGAGCCGAGTGGGTTGGGTCATTCAACATCCACAAGCATGTATCATCGACAAAATTCCTCACTCGGCCAAACACCATCCACCCACCAACATGAGTGGCAACTCCATGGAACTCTGTCCAAATTCATTCATGGACGAATAGAGCCAGATCGACTAAACTTCTAGAGGGCTATCACTTTCTTATACCTACGGATGAACGGACACATTCTCTAACCTGATTAGAGAGTGGGGGACAACGAGTTCTCACATTCCTCCCAACTCCGGTTGGTCGAGCATGATTTCATACACTTTCCAACTTCGATTGGTCGAGTATACTTACATCCATCTCCTAGCTCCAGTTGGTTGAGCATACTCCCAACTCCAGTTGGTCGAGCACACCTCCACACTCCACCCAACTCAGGTTGGCTAAGTCATTTCTCTCCATAATAGCAACTTAGCCCGCATTAAGTTTACATACCGAGTTGAGGCACACCACCTCAAACGACTCGATGAACTCGAAACACAACGGTCTATTTGACTTGATGAGCTGCTAGCACTACTTGATCAGTCCACACTCATTCGACTCGTTTTACTCTCTAAAGCTAAGTACTCTTTAACTTAGAGAGTGGGGAACAAACTGTATGGGCAAAAAATCGTCATGGACTTCATTAAGCCCATTATTGATGAACTTACTAAAATACGGCCTAATGCCTCGACCCAACTCTGGTTGGTCGGCTCAATTCTGATTGGACCCATTTAGGGCCACTCTTGAAGGGAGTCAATCCTATGGATTAGGTCTCTCCTAAAACATATGAACTCGAGTCCAAGCCCAAGGTTCCTACACAACTTTGAGTTTGACTAGGAGTCCATCTCCTCAAAAGTTTGAACCTGTAAAGACTCCTCACTCCTCAAGACTCCGAGTCACATGAGGATACTTCTCCAAAGTAGGATTCCTAGTCCTACAAGGATCTCAAGTCCCACACACTTCCTAATTCATCCAAGATCCCGAATCTTAAATGTATTATGACTTCTACTCTCACAAAGGCAAGTCATTCAATGCATTTCCATTCTACTCCACCTTTCGCCATTAGGAACTCCTAGTCCAACAAGGATAATACTCCTAACTTGGTAAACACTAAGGATTCTATATCCTTCTAGGACTCTACATGGTTTCATTGGGGATTCTCCGATTCCAAAGGGCATGATCACTCTCCCGGGGAGAAGTAAACGTGATCACCAAGATCTCCCGGTTTCATTGGGGATTCGTGACCAGCCGACAGTTGAATTTGTACCCCACTAGATGATGCGGGAGCAATAAAGGATGAAAGCTGCAAAGTTGGTCGCGAGCCAACGATCTTTCTCGCTTTTTTTTTAGGAGCTGTTGCAAAATCACTAAATGAAAACAACGACCTAATCAGTCATATGCAATAGAGATCGTTATAAATTTTCTTTCTTTTGCGAACCAAAAAGGATATAAGATATTTCTACCTTGTTCGGGGATGAACACCTTGAAATTTGCATGTGGAGCGATAAAGTCATGTTTCTTCAAAAGATTCAATGTGAGGAGATTAGCGCACTTTAACTTCTTCTTAGAAAGATTGCCAAATCTTATCATCCTGGCGCGATCAACATGTGTTCGGTATGAGTCAGACCAATTAACTGAAAAACGAACAAAGCAGATTATAAGTGAAAAACAAAACGAGTGTAGGCATTCATGATAAACGATCAATTGACAGAAAACTCACTCAGATTTTTGTTGATGAATCTACATGATATGAACCCTTGGCGTTAGGCAACACGAACCCCAATGCAAGATTTGAACCCGTATAATCTCTAACCCAAAAACCCAACACCCAATTGATTC
>WYDK02000080.1:3258144-3285013 GCA_009867345.2 Toxicodendron radicans
AGTGAATGGGTGAGCCCGGTTCAGTGTATTTCAAAGAAAGGTGGCATGATGGTAGTGATCCCTCATCCCTTTCATTCAAAAGACACTTAAATTTGAGGCTATTTCTATTACATATTATATCTCTCAACTTTCTCACTTTCATCCTTCTTATTTTACTTTACTTTTATCTTTTCCTGAGTTAATTATTAGATAGAACCACTAAAATTATAACAGTTACAAATATTTGGAAAAAATAGAAGAACACTTCACCAATAAAAGCCCCACATTTTATACAAACAACTAAAATTTGGGCTTATGATTTCTTCTAACTACCTATACCTTTTTCACTACATTATGAAACCATACAAAAATAACATAAGGGAAAAAAAACCCTTTATAGAAAACCTCACTTGAAACGCAAAGAAACCAAGAAACCTAGCAATATTTCACGAAATTGAGAGAAGAGAACAAGAAACCTCACCAGAACTTTTCTATAATTTATCTAGGCTTCCATCATTGTTCTTAGAATAAAAATGGAGTTATTGAGTGGACAATCTTTTTGTTTACGGGGGAACTGAGAGAAGGTGGAGAGATTTTTTTAATGGGTTGACATTAGAGGTGGCAGTGAGTCGTGTCGTGCCTAAATTTTCACGGTTCGTCGTGCCGTGGGCCATGTTGTGCTAAGGCCCACGAAAAATTTGTGTCCTATCGTGCCGTGTCAGTCCACGAAATTTGAAGTCTCACAGCATGACCCGTTATATACCGTGTCATTTCGTCCCCCATGTCGTGCCAGACTTTTTTAAATATTATTTTAATTTTTTTTAATATTTCATGCCATGCCATGCATGTCCGTGTGTCGAGTTTCAAGGCCTAGACACGGAATGGATGCTAGTAGACCATGTTGTGCCGTGCCTATTTTCATGTCGTGTCATGTCGTGCCTTGACTATTTTCGTGTCATGTCGTGTCGTGCCGTGCCTTGGGCTAACATGACTCACTGCCACCTCTAGTTGACATAACTGAAGAAAGGTGTGGTCCTGCAAAGTCTTTCATTTTTCTCATAGGGAGCGTCATTTACCCTTTTAGCCCTTTGGCTCTAACGTCGATATAACAGAGTTAAGGTAAAAGGGTAACTTTGAGATAGTTTTAAGACAATAAGGGGTATTTTTGTTGTAATGTGAGTGATAAAACGGAAACTCTAAGGGTAGTTTAGGATAATATCCCATAAATTAGTAGCTAAATTTCCTCAATCCACAAATAACGAACCAATGAAATCAATCTATTTATGATATTTAATTAGCATCATATTTAGTTATTGGCAGGTAGAACTTCACATCGATTCGCTTTTGTCGCTATCAATTCTCTAATCTATGAAGCATTGTTACAGTAAAATACTTTGAACTTCAAAATCAAGCTTTCTTGAAACTTCATAGAAATTTTCACTGCTTAGCCGGCCGGGTATAAGCTTATAAAGTCAAGCAGCAAAACACCTTGAGCAACAAGATATTTAGAGCTCAACATAATAATAAATATGGTATTAATTATTATTAAGACTTTTGATTGAGACGTATACAAGTGTACATGGTTACACTGCGTACACAAGTGGTCTTCCTTGCATTATTATCTACAAATAGAAGAAAAATTATATCGAAGTCAAAATGACGAGAGAGTTGTTGGTGAGTGATGGCAGTGGCAATTTTGGGGGACTTTATCTGCTTTGCATGGTTGTTGCATCCCTCTCAATGATATCAATAGTCGTATTCGTTTGTGGTAGCAGCAGCCGCGAGGAAAGAGGTGGTGGAAATTGTGGTGGAGGTTGTGGTGGAGGTTGCGGTGGTGGTTGTGGTGGATGATGAAGTGGTGGCAGTAGTTAAACAAAACAGTGAAGGTGTGGTTCCTTTCAAACGGAAATTTATAAATAATTACTCCTCTCAGTCCTCTACTTGTTCGTCAGTTAAGTACTCTTCTTACTGGTGAAAGCTTCCATGTTATGATTTTTCTCCTTTTTATCAAATGTACTAGTATAGGTAAGTTTGTTGGCCTTTAAATAAATTGTCTCATTTATATAACGTCCAAGGTTTTGGCTTAATTTTTCGTTTCCTATATCACAGATTCATAGTTTAGGGTTGGATCGAAAAAGGGTCATCAAAAAAACATTTGTGACCCTAAACAAAAGTTACTTTGGAACTTTCTAATAATATAAGCATTTATTAAAAATACTTTGAGATAGTTTTAAGACAATAATAAGGTGTATTTTTGTTGTAATGTGAGTGATAAAAAGGAAACTCTAAAGGGTAGTTTATGATAATAACCCATAAATTAGTAGCTTAATTTTCTCAATCCACAAAAAACGAACAAATGAAATCAAGATATGTAGAACTTCACATCGATTCGCTTTTGTCGCTATCGATTCTCTAATCTATGAAGCATTGTTACAGTAAAATACTTTGAAACTTCAAAATCATGCTTTCTTGAAACTTCATAGAAATTTCCTCTGCTTGGCCGACCGGGTATAAGCTTATAAAGTAAAGCAGCACAACACCTTAAGCAGCAAGATATTTACTATTTAGAGCTCAACACAGTAATAAATATATGGTATTATTAAGACTTTTGATTGAGACGTACACAAGTGGTCATGGTTACATTGCGTACACAAGTGGTCTTCCTTGCATTGTTATCTATAAATAGAAGAAAAATTATATCAAAGTCAAAATGACGAGACGGTTGTTGGTGAGTGATGGAAGTGGCAATTTTGGAGGACTTTATCTGCTTTGCATGGTTGTTGCATCCCTCATTCCCTCCAATGATATCAATAGTCGCCTTAGAGAAGGCAATGGGCCTCGGCTGTCCCATATGGGCCGGGGATTGCCTATTGTTTATGGGCATGGACATGGACATGGACTTAATTTTAAGGTCTGTTTCTGGGAAGGGGTGGGATAAACATCGGCCCGACCCATATATATTTATATGTATATATTCAATAATTCTTTACAAATCTTCAATCAATTCTCAATAATTCTAGTTTTTAATTGATTATTAATTTGTTGATTTGTGAAATGAAAAATAGAAATTAATTCTGAAAATATTATTCCATTAATTAATGATTGATTTAACGTTTCTTTACTAGTTTGTTTCTTACATTTAATAGTGGGCGTTATTGATTTGACCTTATTAATGTCAAATTAGAATCTTCGTGACAATTGACAAATCGTTCTTGAATTACTTACCAATTAAAAAGGTAAAAATTGTAATTTATAGAAAAAGTCAAAAGTTAATAAATTTTTAGCAAACCATGGGTCAGGATTGGGCATTAAAAAATACTCGTTGGACCGGGCCGGGGATTACCCGCCATCTTTGTAACGGGCATGGGCCAAGGTCATGGGGGACGGGCCTGGGCCTGGGCCAGGGGAAAGGGGTCCCCGATCCTGGCCCGACCCATTGCCATCCATTAGTCGTATTCGTTTGTGGTAGCAACAACCCCAAGCAACGACATGGTGGTGGAGGTTGTCGCGCGGGTGGTGGTGGTGGAGGTTGCCGTGGTGGTGGTGGTGGTTGAAGTGGTGGCAGTAGTTAAACAAAACAGTGAAGGTGTGGCTCCTTTCAAACGGAAATTTATAAATAATTACTCCTCTCAATCCTCTTCTTGTTCGTCAGTTTAGTACTCTTCGTACCGGTGCAAACTTTCATGTTATGATCAGATGTAGTACTAGTATATATAGGTAGTTTGTTGGCCTTTAAATTAATTGTCTCATTTATATTAGGGTTGGATCGAAGAAAGAAGGCTCAACATTTAAGTAATAATAGAGTATGGAATTGGAATTGGAATCGTATAGAGATAAATTGTATCTTGTCCAATTTGCACAACAAATCACTCAATTGAGATGAATCACCGATCTAACTTTGTTCCCATACACCCAATTTTACTGTTATTAATTTCTTTCATTTTTCGAAATGAGTTGGTTAACTTGAGTCTTGAGTTTTGTTATATTTGGTTACTATTTAAATTGTATGGTCTAAATTTCATTATCAACTTATCAATCATAAATAAATTGAAAATGCAAGTAAAAACTAATGATTTGTGTAAAAAGAGTAACCATCTCTAAGTACATTCAAGTAAATTGGAAATGTATGTACCGATATAAGCTCTCTTACCAAACAAAATATTGAATCTTTTTGTTTTTTTTTAATCAACAAAATATATTGATAGTGTAATAAGTGTGACGCTCAATTAAAGAAGAAGGCACGTTCACCATCAATTCAAATGAACAATATAAGTACTAAGGAATATTAATTCATAATCTTCAAATCTAATTATCCATATAAACTTGAAGACAAGTACTTGAAAGATCTCACTCCTATGCTCAAATTGACATGGTCAGATCCTAAGTACTCGTCTCAAATCTACCCTAATTACTGCAATTCTTTTGTTAAATCCCAAATCTCAGTTTGGGTAAAATCTTTACGTTTTACACAATTTAAAGCTTGTTGACTCGACCAAGAGGATGACACAGAAAGAGAAAGTATTGTGTTGATATCTTTTGAGCTTTGCGTGTGATGATTATTCATCTGAGTTTCCCCATTATCCATTTTGCAGCATAAACTCAACTGTAAGTCGGTTGAACATTTCTCTTTAAACCTCTCATTCTCAGCTCTTTCTTCAGCATACAGCAGTTCCTCATTTATGCATTGCGCCTGTTCTTTTTGTAACCTTTGAGCATGCATTTTCGAAGGTTCCTTAAATTAAGAAAATAAACAAGAGGAAACAATTAGCTAGGTTTATTTACTGTTTGTGAAAATTTCTTTTATTAAATGAAAATGAGAATTTGAAACTTATTTACATTTTCAATACCCAAAAACAACAAGCTAGATTTCCCAAAACAATATATTTTCCTTAAAAGAGAGTAGTTGAAAACTTTCACATTTTATTATTTGAGTTTTATTATATATTTTTTGATGAACGAGTTTTGAGTTTTTCAATACAATTATTCTATGTTTCTTTTATTAAGGAATAATATCACATATATTCCATCTCTTTATTTCGTTGATTACATTCCTTTTATTTTCTTGATTTTCATAAATTATGTTTCCTTCTTGTTATTATTCTCATCATTATTATGATGATCTTATTTCCTTATACAATATTTCCTAACACTATATATTGTACACATTTTCTCAATATCAGTACAACAAGAATTATTCTTTTTCATTCTATTCGTCATGGTATCATAGAGGTGATCCTCCTGTGTCCATTGAGCAACCCCTTCCTATCCATTTATCCAACATTGGCCAACCGTTTCGTCTTCTTCGGTGACGCTCCGCTTCTCAGCCCAGACTCCTTAAGCTTCGATCATGTTCCTCCAGCTTTGATCGTTCGTCGTCTTTTCCTCTATTGCTCCTCCTACCAATCTTGGTCTGAGCCGATCGTCTTTTCCTCCAGATCAATCTGTTTTTTTCGATTGCGAGCGTTTATCAAAATCTTGTCGTCGATCTCTTGCCGTTTATCTATCTCCTCCTGATCTCTCGTTGCCATAAATAGTGAGCCTTTCTCCAAGTGTCGATATGCTTCATCATTGACCAGCCATCCTTTTTCTTTTTTTACCAGGCAAACTCTTGACCTGTCACAAATTACACCCCCACACCTTTTACAAAAGTTTCCTTGCCACCCCAAACTTAAAAAATTTACATTTTCACCCCTACATCTTTGAGAAGTGACATTTGCACCCCAGTGATTTCCTATGGATAGATTCATTTATCCACCACCACCATTATTCACCTCCTCCATGGCACATCAACATATTCCACTCACTCAGGTGCTCACCTCCACATACGATTTAACTATCTCAACATCATTTGTTTTCCCTCCTATACAACCTCCTATGTTACCCTTACCGACCACAGTTAATATTGGCAGCTACTTTTTGGCCTTAATAGAGCGCGATACATATTATGCTTGGAAATCTTAGTTTCTTGATGTCTTTGCCATCCACGACCCATAACATATTATTACCAGTTATGCACGACCTCCCACACCCTTCCTCTCTGATGGCACTATTAACCCAGCCCATTCCCATTGGTTACGGACCGACAAATTGGTTCCTACCTGGATAATATCTACAATTTCACCCTCTATTTTCTAGAATCTTTTACTGCCATACTCCTCTACTGCCGAGGCCTGAACCCTACTTGATCGATGCTTAAATACTCTGTCTGGTGTCCATCTTCTATCCATTCGTGATCGACTACGCAATCTCCGGAAGGCCACTAATCAATCAATGACCGATTATCTTATAAACGCTAAATATGTGTTTGATTCTCTTTCTGCAGCAGGATTTTTGGTTCTAGAATCTAACTTGGTGAAGTATATTGTTGATGGTCTGGGTCCAGAATATCAAGGGTTCATCATCGCTTTCCATCTACGACTCTCTACTAGTTTTGATGACCTTTTTTTATCTTCTAATTCACGAAGAGCGCCTTCAACAAAATAACACAAGTTTGTCCACTCAAGTTGTGGTCATGGCTGCTAGCCACGTTTCATCCCAATCATCTGGGTCTTCTAGGACTTCTAGATCTTCTTCCACTCGAAGCAACTACTGTTCCAGAAATTGTGGCAATCGCTGCAGCGATCGTGGTGGTCAGAATAATCAGTTTCACCAACCGCCTCCGCCTACATTCCAACCTCATTTGTTGCCCACTCTAGCTAGTTTTTTTTCCACAAGGCGCTTGTCAGATTTGCGACAAACAAGGGTAATCCGCTCGTGTTTATCCCCAGCGTGAAAACTTTGCATATTCTACAGAGACCATTACCACGCCTTTTGTTGCTATGTTCGTGTGTGACCCCTCTGACTCCAATTGGGTTCTTGATTTTGGAGTCACACATCATATGACACCGAATGCTACTACTCTGTCCTCTCCTCAACCTCATATGGTATGTTGTCTGTTCTAGTTGGGAATGGTCAGTCCTTACACATTTCTTATAAAGGTTCAATCTATCTTTCTGAGTCTCCTACATCTAAAATTATTATATCTGATGTTTTGTGTGTCCGTTCTCTTCGTAAAAATGCATTGTCTATTCACAAAATTACATCAGATACTGATTCAGTGTGCATTCTTGATTCACATGGCTTTGTTATTAAGGCAAAACAAACATGTCAGATACTTCTCTCTGGTCGCAACAGTAACGGGCTATATCAATTATCATCCCCAATCATCACAACTTTCTCTTCTATTTGTGTGTCGTCTGATGTCTAGCATTGTCATCTTAGCCACCCTTCTTTTGCGTGCTCAAGACTGTGTTTACCTCTGTGTCAAGTTTAGTTCCAAAACTTTCTACCGCTTGTCTTGTCTGTCCACTTGATAAAAGTTTTCATCTACCTTTCAATAAATGGACATATACTGCTAAAACTCCTCTTGAGCTCTTTCATCTTGATTTATAGGGATCTGCTCATGTCGCGTCATTATCTTCATTCAAATACTACTTATCGATTATAGACGACTTTAGTCGGTTTACCTAGTTTTTTCCCATGTTTAAGAAATCAGATGTTACTACAATTTTTCAGAAATTTAAATTACTGGTAGAGAATCTGCCTTCCTGTTCTATTAACATTGTGTGTTCTGACGGTGGTGCTGAGTTTGATAACAAACTATTTGTTCTATTCTTGAGTCTCACGGTATTACCCATCAACTATCTTGCTCTTACACCCCTGCCTAAAATGGTGTGGTTGAGAGGAAACATCGTGACATAGTAGAAAAAGGTCGTTGTCTCTTATTACAATCTAACATGCCACCATCCTTTTGGGTGAAGCTTTTTCTACTGCTGTTTTTTTTATTATTATTATTAACAGGTTGCCTACACCATTTGCTCAAGCATCACTGCTCTTTTGAAGTGTTATTTCAGTGTCCTTCTGATTACAGCTTCTTGCAAACTTTTTTGTTGCACCTGTTATCCTTTCCTTACCCCGACTACTGCTCACAAACTGGCTCACTGCTCAGCTCATTGCATTTTTTGGGGTATGACTTGTCACATCGGGGATAATGTTGCCTTCATCCACTTACTGGTCGTGTTTATATTTCTCGACATGTGGTGTTCCATGAGACAACTTTTCATGGTTATGTCATTGTTACCACTTCAACACCTCATTCTTCGAATTTTCAACCATTATATGTACTATCCATCGTTCTCCAACTCTCAGATGTTCATAAACCTGGATTTGACACTCTATTTACATCGACTATTATCACAGCACCACCATTTACCACTACAATACCATCACCCAGATCAGATTCATCCTCCCACAAATTACAGTCTCAGACTTCTTCCATTGGTGATTACCCATCTACTCCCTCGACGCCTACAAATTCTAAGCCACCCAATACTGCTACACTACCAACACCAATCCGTCAGAGATACCACAGTCTATATGAACTTATGGTCTTTTCACCTCATGTTCTTCCCCAAGCACTTACTGCCGAGACGTTGGATCAAAGGTTACATGAGCCGAAAACCTTCAAACAAGCACAATTTGTCTCTCACTGGCGTCAGGCCATGTCTGAAGAGCACACTGTTGTTCTTCGGAATGGTACTTGGGTTCTTGTTCCTCCTAGTCCTCATCAGAATATTGTTGGTTGTTGTTGGGTGTACAAGGTTACGCGTCGATCTAATGGGTCAGTTGAACGTTACAAGGCTCGTCTGGTTGCCAAGGGCTTTCATCAGTAGCCTTGTGTGGACATTGGTGATACTTCCAGTCTTGTTGTTAAGCCAATCACTATTCACACTGTTCTTGCTCACCACAATTCATGATTGGCCACTTTGTCAGCTTGATGTCAAGAATGTCTTTCTCGAGGGTTATTTAACTGAGGAAGTCTTCATGGAACAACCCATAGAATTCATTGACTCCCAACGACTGAGTCACATTTGCCAACTTATTAAGACCATATATGGTCTTTAACAAGCTCCTCGTGCATGGTACCATCATATATACTCCTTTCTGATTGATACTAGATTTACCAATAGCCGATCAAACTCATCTCTTTTCATCAGTCGCACATCCACGTCTGTTGTGATTCTCCTTGTTTTTGTAGATGATCTAGTTATTACCGGCTTAGACCCCTCTGCTGTTGCTAATTGTGTTTCGTCATTATGCTCTATTTGCTTGCCGAGACTTAGGCTCCCTTGGTTTCTTTCTTGGCATGGAAGTGGCCCGGGATAATACTGTTTGTACCTGTCTCAGCATCGTTACATAGTGGATTTACTTCGACGTTTCCAACTTGATTCATGTGTTCCATGCCCTACACCCACTGGCCTCACCAAAGCTTCCTAGTCTGTCGATGAGGAACATTTCCCATATATGACTCTTTACCACAGTATGGTTGGTGGTCTTCAATATCTTACATTCATTAGGCCGAACATTGTCTTTGTTGTAAATCAAGTTGCTCAGCGAGTGTCTACTCCCACCCAACGAGATATGGACACTGTTAAACGTATTTTTTGGTATATTAATGGCACATTATCTTCGTGGACTCACATTTCATCGAGATCCTAACCTTCTACTTGCCTATTCTGATGTTGATTGGGTTACTGATGTCACTACTCGTCGTTCTATCTGTGGTAGTGTTTTTCTTGGTCACAATCTAATATCTTGGACTACTAAAAAGCAATCTGATATGTCTCGATCTAGTGTTGAATCTGAATATTGTGCCCTTGCCCATGTTACAACAGATGTTCGATGGTTTTGTTTTTTGCTACGTGAGTTAGGCATTCCCTTGCATTCATCTCCCCTTCTTCTTTGCGACAATCAATCCGCACTACATATGGCAGCTAATTCTGTGTTTCATGCCTGCACTTGGCACATCGACATTGATCTACACTTCATTCGTGAATTAGTTGGCCAAGGGGCTATTCGTCTACACCATGTACCTATAGGATTGCAGCTTGCCGACATTTTCACCAAAGGACTAACTCATGAATGATTTCAGACACTCTGTCTCCAAATGCAGCTCATAGATCTACCGCTTCAATTGAGGGGGAGTATTAAGGAATAATATCACATATATTCCATCTCTTTATTTTCTTGATTTTCATATATTATGTTTCCTTCTTGTTATTATTCTCATCATTATTATGATGATCTTATTTCCTTATACAATATTTCCTAACACTATATATTGTACACATTTTCTCAATATCAATACAACAAGAATTATTCTTTTCCATTCTATTCTTCATCTTTTTTATTTTGTTTTTAACTTACATATGAATTATCCGAAACGGGGCCTAATTTTTATAGGAAGAGAGATGTTACCTCAAGCGGAGGAGAAGTCTTATCAAACTTAAAGTCGTAGCCAGTGGACATGAACGTAGAACTACATTTATTCTGTTGAAATTGGCCGTCGATATTGATGGATTTGTCCATCCAATTATCCGCAGAAGATTTCACAGCAGAGTTATCACCCCAAGAGCAAATGAATCTACCCTTCTCTTGATTCGCGAATGTTTCACGTGGAGGCCATCTTTTGTCTTCAAGAAATCTACTGGGTCTGATTGGTCCATTAATATTTCTTGTTATTACCTCCTTTACATCAAATAGATGTGAATTTGCCAACTTGTTTCCATTTTGAAAGATAGTTGGATCGACCTGGCTCTTGTCAACACTTAAATCCTTGCTCCACCGTGCAGATCTAGAGAAATGATCATTTAAAGCCCACGGTTGATATCTAGAGAGAGAGAGGAAGACAGTCGGTGTAATATAAATATGGCGTAAAATTAAGAAACATATAAGAAGAAAAAACAAACAAATTCCTAGGCTTGCAGTTCTCTCTTTTCGAGTAAATTAATCAAGTTGTAACCTTGAAGAGTTCGTCTTGAAATCATGATAAGGTAGATTAAGTAGTGGGGACGAAATGATGCTTCTGTTGTCCATTCTATAATGCCCATGACCGTCGAACCTATGGCACAGTTCCAGAATGTGATGTCTTCCTTGCAACGTTCTATTTGTTTGAGATACAACTGTACAAAATAACCAACAATTTCGAGTTCTTAAATCATGCCTTGCTAAAGATGTATGAATTAATATACAAGAAATGAAGACGAAAGGTCTAAACTGAAGTTTTACCTAGGCCAGACTCATCCAACTTCTTACTTCGATACATCTGATTTACAAAATGCAGTGTTAGGGAAATGAAAAAAGAGAGTGAAATTCTCAAGAAAATATCAATTAAGAAACAACTGGTTTTATTTTATTACCTGCAAGTGACTCTTTACATGAGCAATGCTAAGTCCTTTTACGTTCATCATCTGAAGAACTAATTTGGGAGTTGCTCCTGTACACCATTGAAGGAAAAATCAAGTGAAAAGAAGATCCCAAAAAGAAAAATTGAATTAACAATATATCATATCATATCATATCATATCATATATACAATAACAAATTTACAAACTAAAGGAAAATTTACTTTCATGCCCTCCAACCCTTTCAACAGCATGTACAAAAGCTAGATGGAGATCAGGTGTCCAACGGAGTCTAGGCATTTTTGATCGAACATATTGTCTAACCATAGTAGTAGTTCGTTCTTTTCCTTCCATATTGAAAGTGTTGGTATGACTTGCACTAGCAAAATCATTGTGTGGTACATTAGTGGTGCTATCATTCTCATCGATTATTGCTTCTTCGTTCAAGTCAAAGGATGAACACTTATGTGAACTGGTTAAAGAAGACGTCTGGGCCTGAGTTTCATTTTCACTGCTCTTATTTTCATCAGAAAACTCGGCCATTTTTTCCGTTGATCCTATCTACTTAACTCACACCATAGTCTTCTGTGCTCGTTGGTCTCGACTAGTTCACTGTTAGAGGGGAGATGAAGACATAAATAAGTTATATCTATATAAATGATAAAGCAAATCCTCTACGCATTATTGACGATATAGATGAGAAGAAGCCAATGATTTGAATAAAACTTCGACACTTAAAAGAGTAAGAAGTAGCCCTTAAAACTACTCTGGAATCCGGATACTACCTTCCATGGATGTCTTTACTGCTCTCCATTTAAACAGTAATTGAAGGGGAATATTGTACTAATGAATGCCATATATAGGTCGAAAGACATATGTTATGGGTGGCAAAATTTTCCTCAAACCATTTCTATCTTGATGAAGTGCTTCAAATTTATCTGAATAATAAACACTATAAAAAAATATTTATTCCACGCAACTCAAAGTTCTTATATCAAGAAAAAAATCGGAAGTTTTAGTCAAAACTAAAGTTTGGCTTCATCTTCCTTTGGAAAACCATAAAGGTTTCAAACTAAAACCTGACATTACGAAGGTCATAATTAATTTTTCTTGTTTATCTAAATATTGAAGAAGCTCAAAAGCAAAATTTAATAGCTAGGAAAAAACTGAATGAAATTCAAAACTGATCACATGAATAGCTAGCAATGCGAATTCGTCAACCTATAGTCAATAAATCTCCAAAATACTCGTTTCCAAGAGATGTTCTTTTATCTACTGAGAAAAAATCTAAAGTAACCACTGGCACTGATTATGAAGATCCTAATTAGTTCCTTTCCTCGACCTAAATTCTAATTAGCAGATTAAAAAGAAGAATATAATTAGTCAAGATTCATTGAAAAGTATCCAAGAAATCTTCCAAGCAAATCCTTGTATCCATCCGAAAATATGCTTAAAAACACCTAGCCACACTCAAAAAGCAGTAGATTAAAAGAAGGGTTGATCAAAACTTACCCATTAAAGAATGGAAGAGCCCCGTATCATGGATCCAAAAGTAAACAACAGGTCGAACTGAGCATGCAAAGAGAGACAGACAGACACACTCACACGCAGAGAGGAGGGAGAGAGAGAGAGCTTTTACTGTGAGGTATTATTGTTCCCTTTTATTGAAAATTTGAAATATTCAAGTTTCAATTCCATATGTGGGACTTTTTAATTGTTAGGAATGTGCGGAAAATAATCTTCACCTCATTAATCATCGCACTTCAAATATTCTTTAAACTTCAATATGCTATATATTATATGCTCAGTAATGTTTATATAGAAGACAGTGGTCGGACACCAAAACTTGATCTCTTTACACTAGAATTATAATAATATTATGACCACCCACTTTGACTGTTGAAAATCATGTGACTTCTCGTTCTCGAGCCTCTCCGGTGATCTCTTTGTGTTTTTACCGCAGTTTGCCATTCTCTCTTTCTCTTTCCAATCGGTGATAATCTTTATAAGTTGACCTTAATTTGCTGGGGACTGAACACTGTTTTTTCATTACAGATTAACAAAATTCCATCTTGGTTACTTCATTAAAATATTAATATTGATACATTGAGGGCGCTGTGGGAAAGGTAGACCATCAAATGAACCCTACCATACGTATAAATAATTTTCTGTCCTGTATTATTTTAACACTAATTTTATTGTTTGTTCCATGTGGTTTCTAGTTTATGTTATATATGTTCTGATCACTTGGTTGGCTTTGTCCTGATTTGAAGACTTTCAAATAGTGGATACAGCCGAGGAGAGGAGCCTATACTTGAATGAGAAAAATTAATTGTGGGTTATACTACTCTGACCAGCCTACGTGGTCCTGTAACTTAGAGAACGAAAAGTATAACAAAAAACAAGAACACACAGTCAACAATAAAAAGAACAAATTAACATCTGATTATGATTGCATCGCCGGTTGTAATATTAATGTTGAAAAAGCTTATATGATTTAGTGTTAATTAGCTTTCTTAATATATCTGTCCTTAGGACGACATCATATCTAAATTCTTGGATGATTCACCTGTTTTTCCCGCAACACCTGCTACTTATTTATAATGGAATTGCAATACATATGCTAGTCTAAGTTGCTCGCCAGTTAGTAATCTCCATATAAAAACCATTCCAGGGTTTGATCATTCTTTTTATAATATATATTGAAAAGTATATTCAACTTTGTTTAGAAAGAATAAAAAAAATTCAACTTTGACAACAGATATATTAGGTGGTGTTTGTTTATTATGGTTTCATTAGGTTCCAGCTAGGAGTTTTGACTCCGAGAGAGAATCTGATCTGATTGTATAATAGACTGACAATGACTAGAAAAAAAAAATTAAGTTCATCCGAAAATTTTGACTGTTTATGATCAATAACTCCACAGGAGTAGAAGTTGATTGCTCAATGATCAATACTGCTGGTTTTTGCCTGATTGCTTTCCATAAATTATTATGTTGCGGACCCAAAAGTCTTTGATTTTTATGTTAATTCTTCTCATCTTTAGCTCTAAAACTGCAGTAATAAAGATCTTCTAGGCAAATATTATAACCTAGTTCGATCAGAGGTCACAAATCAGCCATTACAAATATATGTGAGAGCTGGTAAAATTTCTTATGTCGTCTTTATCTCTTTCACTTGAATAATTTTCTCTGCTACGATGGCTGAAGAGTGATTGATCAGCAAATGGCTAGTTGAGCAATATGGCTTCTAATTTATCATAAATTGCTGAAAAAATGGTATGAACTAACTACTGTACGTTAGGTCAATCACAACCTAGCAGTGTCTGAAAATTCAATTTTATCGTATAATATAAATTAAAATAAGTAATACTATACATATAATATTTTTATATAATATTTCTTGTATAACTTAGTATAATAAAAGATGATTGGATAAAAATTTATTTTTAATTTAAAATAAATAAATCATATTTTATCATAAAAAATTGTAGTATTATGTAATTAAAATATTCTATGCAGTCAAAATATCAATAGATTTAGGATAATAAACGTTAGGTCAACAACTACCTAACAGAGTGTCAGAAAAATCAATTTTACGTATAATAAAAATTAAAATATTCTAGGCAGTCAAGAGATCGATATATAGATCTTATGATAATAAATATAAAAAGTGAATTAGATATAGATTATTAACCAGTATATTATCTTACCAGTTAAAAAACAATCCCTAGTTCTTCATTTTCATGAAAGGTGAAGGAAGTGTTGGCCTTGATTATACACAATTAATTCGTTGATATGAATTGATGATATTTAATTCTGTTCTGGAATTGTAAGATTTTTATATTCAATAACATTTTTGGTACTCAATTAAAGAGCAGCACTGAAATAGAAAATCATGCATGTGACATTTTACACTCATCCCCACATGTCGACGAAGTTATATATTATTTACCAAGAGAGGTTATAGATTAATCAAATATATAAAAATAACATCATCAAACTATGGGAGTTGATAGACTTACTTATTATTTTCTTCTATAAATTAAAAATCATCAAAAGGAGAAACAATTTGGTGTGAAACGAGACGGTAATGATTAATTAATTCTTGCATGAACAGATGGAGCCGTGGTTAATTAATTTAGGTGAAAAAAGTGAAAGATTCTAAGAAATTGTTTATTGTTTGGTAAAAAGATAACCGTGACTCCTGTGTGAGAGACTTTTTCTCTTTCATTTGATTAATTCCTTCATATTGTCTCTTTTTGATCTTTTGGGGACCATCAGACTTGACATTCATGGATGGAGATATCATTTTTCCTACCTTCCAAGGATTTACTTTCCAAGGCTTCTTGGAGAGAATTTGAACAATTTGTCTTGACATGAAGGAGATTAATTGTTTATTAATGGGAAGAAGAGGAATCTTTTCCTGGGATTAGGTTCTTGCTAAAAGACACTCAAAATTAACTGGAAATGCGTGACATTTTTATGTGTGCATGTAAGGCTAATTCATGGAGGCAGAGAGAGATTCTTGTGAGTAATGAAGACAAATATTCGAAGGATTAAACTAACAGTTTTGATGGGGAAGAGTATGCGGGAGAGAAGGAAATCGGGTTTAAGAAAATAAGGAATTCTCTTAGCTCTACGTACCAATATAAAAAATAAATAAAATTAATGCATGTTCTGTCTTCTTTTGTGCATGGGGGTTGAGATTTTTCATATTTTAGTACGTTTTCCGAGCAACAAAGAATCTTTCTCAGAATTTCTCCTCATATTATATATGTTCTGCCGGATGGTGTGAAGTTCCAACCCTATTTGCAAATTGCAAACACTGCATAAATTCACACAAGCCTGCTATATATACTTATATTATTTCAAATATCGTTATAAAAAAAAAAAAAAAAACATGTTTATTAAATATTAGTTAACTAAAAACCACTATATGATAGACATAAATCAAAATGATTTCTACCACTTGATCAAAATCCCCAACAAAAGTTTAAACTAATTAAGAAAAAAAAAATTGTAAGTTATGTACAATTAGAACATTAACCTTAATTCACTGCTGTTTAATTCATCAGGTAGAGTCTATAATTTAAAGATCGAAACAATTAGCTCCCCAGCATCAGGTATAAAAGCTAGCTATATAATAATTCATAATTAGGGTATATAAAAATCGAGTGTATAGTAATGCATTTCTAACATTTGTTAAAGGTTTAGCGAGTTTAGTGTATGAGACTTGAAAAATAAACCAGAGATCCAAAACGTGATATGCTCGTACTACTGAAATATTATTCTCAAGGTATATTTATTCAAACCCTCGAACGCTAATGCAAAAGAATATATGGTCCATTATTCAACATGCATCGCAATCAATATCAATAATTCAATTAATTAATTAAAGAGCATATTAGGAGTGGCTATACATTATTTATATTAATATAAATAATGTGTTATTTCAAGATTTACCCTT
This sequence comes from Toxicodendron radicans, assembly GCA_009867345.2. Classification (NCBI taxonomy): domain Eukaryota; kingdom Viridiplantae; phylum Streptophyta; class Magnoliopsida; order Sapindales; family Anacardiaceae; genus Toxicodendron; species Toxicodendron radicans. The sequence continues at coordinate 3,274,815 of WYDK02000080.1, forward strand.
TGATTTTGTTTATACCTTTGAAAGACTACTTGGAGTTTAGGAGATAAAAGAATAATATTAATGAGTAGTAGTAATCTAAAGTTGGATACTGCAAAGCCATGCAAAGAATCTAGGTGAGGAGGTCTCTGTTGTTGTTGGCTAAAGAGACGCCGCGAACATAGGCACCATATGGGATCTCGCCACACACAGACAGACGACGCTCAGTACGTGTTGTTAGGTCGTCACATGCAAATCCATGTTTAATTATTAGTTTTTTTTTAATTATTATTATTATTATTTGTAAGCATTTGCCAAGAACGCTAATTTAGAAGTCTGGAGTTTACTGTGCTGTTTATTGTAAATAAATAATCAGGCTTTGTTCATCCCAATGTGGGGTTTTGTTCTGCTTGTGTTCGTTTGTGCTTTTATTAATTAGTATCACAATTTCATTTATCGCTACATAATCTCAAAAATAGAAAAGTGCGAGTGTAGTCTTCTAGCTAAAAGAACAGAAGAACTCCAAATTAAATGAGCACATCGATAAAACTCACATATTTCTCATATATATACAATACAAGATCCTCGAGATTCGATCTCTTTTATTGTAAGTGTATTGATCGATCAGTAATATTTGAAATTCAGAAGATTGCTTTAACAAGTGAAAAACGGGTTTGGACTTTGGATAATGTAGATCACACATCAACAGGGTTTTTAATTGATTCTACCATTTTTTTGGCCTTTTACTGTAATCACCTTACTGGGGTGTGAGAATAAGGACAAGTAAAACTATGCTTCCCCCCCTAGAACAAACAAAGAACTTGGGTTTAGCTCAAGCTCCAACTAAACCCTATCCTCTTCCAACTATATTGAGCTTGCAATCCCCCACTCTCCCTGATTGACTACTCAAAAGTTTAATATGTTCAGTCAGGTCAGGCCAGCTGACCAATGCACAACCCAGTCATCAAACACAGGCAATAAAAGTATATCAACTGCTTATTGTCATTGAACAAACAATTCAAACAAGAATATAATCCCGTAAAAGTTTTTCTCCACTTCAAGACGCCATCTCACTAATAAAAGGTGAGGTCAGTAAATCAAAGGACTACATTGGCGGTAAAGTAATAATATGTACAAACCCAATGCCTAAATTACATAGCCCAAAAATTAATTATTGCCTAGGCTATTGACAAACCATAAACAATTTCCCCTCTATTTTTCCATAATTTGAAGAGCCAATAGCATTAGAATGGATGGTACACCAAATCAACAATTCTCAAGTTCTAATAACCGGACCCTTGTACAGCCCTCTCCGAATCACAAAGTTGTCAGGGGGTTGAAACTCTTCTAACCAAGTAACTTCTGAGACTGTCACTCCATTCACTTCAAGTTCACCTTCATTTAAACAAGGAAAAATAGATAAATAAACATCTTACACAATACAAACCCTAAATACAACCAGTTAAGCCATCATTTAAGGTAATAGCAATCTGTAATAACAGCCATAATTACCTGGAAGATCCCTTCTGGGGGACCTCCGAAAATAAGTGCAATGTCTTCCATGATCTGAAGAGTAAGGAGGAGAGAGGATATCAAAGATAGCACAGGGAGTTATAGCTTTGAAACAATGGATGTTCCCTCCACTCGTGGGATAGAGAGTTGTCGCCCCACAAGGAGCTGTCATATCAAGATCTTTAACAATCTTTGTAGGTCTTGCTGCAAACAACCATTCATAAGAAATGTGAATAGGCAAAACTAAAAAATGAATATACCTATAGCCATCCATCTTGTGGAGAGGGTAGGAGGAGCTCAATTGAGATAAATAAAGCAAATGAAATTAAAAGGAAAAAATACATCCATCGAATAAAAAACATTTAATGCCATCACAGGGCTGACAAGAAGTGTTTCCTGTAAATATTTGTGTGCCCTTATGTATTGAAACATCTTTATTTAATCAATCAACTCTTCATGAATAATAAAGAATGTAAAAATCTTGATTTCTTATATATTTTATATCCTATACCTAAGTACATAACCAAAATCATCCAATACTATTTCTTAAATCACACGACTGGGTTTGTAGAATTCAATATTACAAGTAACTTTACAAAAAACAATAAAATTAGATCAAACAATAACAGCAATATTAGCTCAGTGAATATTAAATTAGTGCTCAGTGAATTAACATTAGCAGGTCCCCAAACCAAAGACAACTATAGGGTACATGCCAAATGTAATTCTTGCATATCACGGGAGATTTAAACACCAAGTCAAAATTCAAATTAACCAAAACTTTTAACATCACAAAACAACTTGAATTATACTTGCCACGCAGTTGAATGATAAAATCTTAAAGCATTATCAACTGTGTTAATAAAATATCAACTATCCAGACTCTTTGGAAGCAATTTTCCCAACCATTAACTTCCTTCAAATTATTCCAATGAAAAGCAGAATCTCATACTACCAAAAGATATTAATATTAATATTGTCTACCCTTCACAGGCTCCCTCTTAGCTGTCAACACAGTACAGATTGAACTGGAATTTTCTATGAATTGCTATAGCACATTTAGAGTTATAATTTTATTTTTAGTTTTAACCCCACACAACTCCCTGAGGCCCCAACTCTGGTTCAGTAGCTAATCTCAAGACTTGGGCACAACCATACCCCACAAGCAAAAAAGCTAGCACTCGTATCTAGAATCACTACTTGAATTGAAAAAGCTTTCAATCCCCTGTGCAAGGGTCATATACTGATATAAAAGCACTTTCAATTTATCAATGTTCAAAATTATCAATATGTATTCAAAAAATCAACTAAGTCATTTGGTAATCTAAATGGCAAGGAATGGATAAAGTTTTTAATGAAAAATTATTTGTCTGTCTTAATTATCCAGGTCTGCACACAATCAAAAGATCAATGAAAAGATCATGTAGTAGCTCGAAGAAAAATATCGTGAAGAGAAGACTTCAGGCTTTCCATTCGAAAATGCAATATAAATCAAGTGAGAAGCTGTAGATATCTTAATTACTAAAGCAAGTACCGCTGAGGCTCCAGAAAAAGGGAACTGCAACAGTAATAAATCATTTGGAGTTCCGCAGGCAACTTTAGGTCAACTCCTCCATCAGTACATGTTGTACTATCAAGTATAGTATATTCAAGCCCTTGGCACATGAGAATGCCATACTTTTCCAAGAAACCTCAACTCAATAGAACTTAATCAGAATAAACCTCATATAAAAGTCAAGGCCTGAAGAAAAATTTAGGTATTTCCAACATTAGTAATTCAATAAAAAATTGCAAATCATTTTGTGTCAGATTGACACTTAGCAGTTGAATGTCAACCAACTACGTTCAAAATCTTACCCATCCTAACAAGTACAAAGAGTCAATCTGCCCATCTACTCTGTAGAAAGATACTAACCGTGGCTTCTGACATCTTCAAGCTGCCTATCTACTCTTGGTTTCCAATATAGTATATTAATTTAATGGAAAAAAAATAATTATAATAATATCATTCCCCATCAGAAGTCAAGCAACTTGATAAGTATAACATAAAGATAAACGGAATTACACAACATTCATAAATTAAACTATATACATATTATCATGATAAAAATGCAAAAATTCTTCCATGATCAATTAACAGAAGAGCAGCAGATCTAAAAAGATAAGCAGGTGTTTAGGTTTAGACAAAATATTCCTGTGGTTGACACAATTCAAATTCACAAAACAAATCACTATGTGTCACTAAGAAATAAATATTCATCAAACAAATTGCAATTTAAGTTCTAAAACCATGGGCATAGTCTTTTGTTTACAGGCACAACAGAACTAGCATAATCAATTAAAAGAGGGAGAGACAATATACCATAGAAACACACCTTGCATTGATTCAGCAGGCTCAGGCAAACCAAGCCAATCATAGGACTTCACATGTAATGAACCATAGACAAGCTTGCTCAAAACCGTCATTCCAGGATGATTATGGAGGGGTATGATTGATGAAGGCGGCATGCAAAAAATTCCTATCTGGGAAAAAAATAAAAGATTTAAGAAAAATGGATCTCAGTAAGTCAGTTTCAAGTTTCACAATTATACTTGCAATAACTAAAAACATTGATTTTGTTTAGATCTACGTAAATTTCAAACACAGAGCATAACTTCCAGCTGAGAAATAAATATGTAACTAAGAAACAGGAAGTTTCCAGCGTGTGCTTACAGAGAAACTGTCACACTCGTGTAGATGTAAGTATTTGATTGGTGCCAAAGATTGATGCCTCCCATTACGTTCAAGCATAGGACCTGGCCAATTACGTACCAATTGAGCCTCCTGTTCGAGGCCAACATCAGAAGGCTTGATTTTGTCTGAAATAAAATTATATCTGGAGTTAAAATGTGCAAACTAATAGGAATATATACTGATGCTGACAGCAAAAACTTAGATATTTAATGTCAGCAAAAATTAGAACCTCTATAAATATAATCTCACTTACAATTTCACAAGACTATGTAACATAGTGCGCAACTAGGTTACACACATTAATCTAATTTCATAGCACAATTAGCCTGTCAAAACCTTGTCAACCAAAGGATTAAAAGATGGTACCATAGTAGAAGCACATGCAGGAGATATAAGAAAATAAAAATAAATGTATAAAAGATAAAAGCAAGCAACATAATGTACAGAGAAGAAGCTATAATGCATCTTCATCAAACAGGTAAAGAAAACTAGCCTTTCTTATCATACATTAAAAAAAATATTAATAACTTCTTTAAACTGATTCTACAACAATAAGCTAAAGAACTCACAACTCAAGGTATCATATAAGGATTGTCAAACGACAATTCTCAGCAAAATGAGCAGTTGAAAAATTAGCCCATCTCCCCAACCAAATCATCAAATTTTGTCCAAATGTAATAATAGACTTAACTATGTCACAAAGACTACTTCTCATCCAGCTAGGTGATTCTTCGCGAAAATCAATTAAGCCCACGTCACATGCACATTGGCAAGAATAAAAAACTAACCAAATTTTAATATAAATCTATCCAGAGCATTCTAGATTTAAAAAACTCATAAATTAATACATAATAACAAAATAAAGAGCCAGTTCTCAATACCTAACATAGTTCGAACTTTGTCCAGGGCTTCTTCGGAAACAGGCCCATTTGGCGAGAACGATGCTTTGCAAGTATTGTAAAGTCTCTGTATGTAATATGGCATGATGTAAAGACGATACCAACTTAACTGAACTAGTTTCAGTAAGCCGATAACGCCTTTTCTAGAAACTCACTAGCTGAAATTACGATAAAATATGCAATTGAATACTTTGCTCTTAATCTGCGAACCAAATCGACGGTAATAGATCTGCATGACACTTATCTCATCCCTCTCTGCCAGTCTTAATTCAACAAACACAAACGAAACACTAGTTAAATAATTCCAACGCATTTCTCATAAAATTAACTAACTAAATTGGACATAAACCATGAAATTTCTAGAACACTCCGATATAAATGTAATAAAATTGAAAGAGATTTTAAAATATTGCAGTGAATTAATCGATTGTTTTCATTTAATTTTCTCTACAATCAAACAAAAAGCAGATAGTAAAATTAAAATAAATGTAATTTCCGGAAACAACAGCGGTTTCAGATTAAAAGTAACATGATCAAAGGGCTTTTAAATAGGAATAAAAGAGAATTTGAAATAGAAACAAGCAGTTTGAGGAAAAGTGGAGGCCTGTCAGATCGATAGAAAATAGAAAAAAGAGGGAGAAATGAGGGGGGGAGAGTGCGTAGGATTGCATACCTGGGATGCGCATGATAAATAAAACGCACAGGCAGGAGGGGGTGACTGAGACGATGAAAAAGAATAGAAATAAAGAAGGGATCGTTATTAGTAAGCGAAGTAAAGAAAGGGAAGAAGAGGAGAAGGCGAAGGCGAAGGAAGATTTTGGACACGTCACTGGTGGTCTTTTTTGCTTGGCCTTTTGGGCTCTGGCTCATCTACTTGTTAACCTGGCCGTTTTGTTGACCACCTAACAGTTAGGCCTGTATTTCCACCCTAATTTACGATTCTGCCCTTCCTTAAAACTGATGTAACTTTCATTGAAGAGATCTTTTTAAACATGGTACAAAAGCCACATAAAGAGTGTTTAAGAGGAGTTAATGCACATCACAAAAGATATTACACGCACAGAAAAATTTTATATTGTTATTATAATATAATGTCACACAGTGGTTAAATTTAAATTTAGATTTAATTAGGGTTAAAGTTTGGGTGTTATCCGGCTATGTTTATATAATTTTTATTATTATTATTATTATTATTATTATTATTTATGGAGTTAAATATATATTGTTTGTATTAAATTTTATTGTATATTAAATTGATAATTAAATAAATCAATAATAAAACTATTATTAATCAAATAAATATTATAGAAATATAGTATACAAAAAAATCGATATTAAATTTATACAATTTTTAATAAGCATAAAATTATATCGGTTTGATTTTATTTAACTTTTATTTTGTTGGTATATAATTTAAAAATGATTTATTTGATTCTAGGCTGAAAATTTTCACTCTCTCCATTTCAAAATATTTGACATTTTAAACTTATTATTTGTTTCCAAAATAAATGTCATTGGCCAGAGAAAGCAACCCTCTCTCTCTCTTTCTCCTTTTACATGCCCCTGACTTCTCTCTTCTACTTTTTTCTCTTGCCCCTCATCTCCTCACTCTCTTTCTCTTTCTCTTTCTCTTTCTCTTTCTGTTTTTTTGGTAAGTCGAAATTAATGCATTAAAATTTGTGTCCAAGTATAAAACGTCAAATAATTTGAAACAAGGAGTATTAAGTAGTGTTACAGCAAACGAATGATATATTTTTCTGTTCAAATCAAACAATATCTGATAAACAATATGTAATAACTAGCTAATAAATTACAATCTAACAAAACATATATATTAATAATAAAATACAATTATAGAAACATAGTCAAATGAATACATTGTCTTCAATAGTACTTTACTTATTATTGACAATAAATGTTATGCTTCGACTAAAAATATATACCTATATCAAATCATAATAAAAATCTAACAACAAAACGAAAAGAAAATAATTACCAATAATAATTACAAATTCTTTTTTTAAATAAATCAAGTAATCAATTGTTAATATATCAACATATATATAAGATTCAAAATAATAAATCATTTAAATGACTACGAACAGTATCTATTAATCTAATTAAATATTAAAATATTTAATATGAATGTGAAGAGTTTAGGGTTGTTTGGAAATGTAAAGTTGGTGATAATAATTAGAAAGAATTTGGAAGGTGTCATATAAATACAAAATTGAGGCTGAGTCATAGGTGTCAATCAATCAATAAAGAAGTACTAATCGAAGAAATTAAAGTTAGACGGCCTCAAGTTTTGCGTTTATTATTCTTTTACTAATTCAAATATTGGTAGGTGAAGAAAAGGTAATCTCTCAAATGTATGATGAAAAAAATAAGCATAGGAATATTAACGTTAACAATAAAGTTAATTTTATCATCTGGGCCCACTCATTGTTTTTTTTTTTTTTTTTTTGGTAAATACAACAGGTTTGGCGTGGGATTAATCCTGCTCTAACTGGATGGGACCACAAGGACGATAAAGCTCTCTCTATCAAGTATTAACGCAGTTGTATTCGCCTTCTGCTAACTGATCTACGCACTCTGTGGAAAAATACCACGGGCCCACTCATTGTTTTGGTAAAATAAGAATAGGAATATGAACGTGGGCCGGGCTTTGTCATTAATTGGTGAACAGACAAAAGGCTGATTGCCCCATTGGCCCTTGATCAATTCATCTCACACAAAAGGAAATCCTAATGTGGAAATTATTATATATTTTTAAATAGTTTAATTTATTACATTATTCATTAACGGTAGTATTATTATGAAGAAGAAAGACTAGTTAAACTGAAATAACTTCCATGTTGTAATTCCAATTTGAACACCGAAAGTTGGAGCACAATTCTAAAGGATCCAACTTTATAAAAAATAAAGTTACTGGAGGAATCTATTCTATATTTATACTCATTTAAGGCATAAATACAACAACAATTATCTTTTATGTTGTTGATACGGTTATGGTGTTTTCTTTTTCTCATCTTCGTTCGATAAATTTGTTTGATAGTATTTTATAAATAATATTTTCTGTAATTTATTACTATCTTCTAATTAATTTAAAATCTTGAAATCAAATATAATTTAATTAACTAGTAAACCCCACTTTTGGGTAACTTAAGTAGTATGATGAATAATGAGATATGTGATTAACACACACTATTAAAGGTTCGAATCAATCTAACTCTCAAGATACTCCCAAAATGTCCGCGGGTGGTCATGACAATAATATGTCCTCCCTAGAGGTACATGTATAGGGATTAGTCGAGAACTAAATCAACTTTGCATTGCCCAATTATTTATTCGTATAAGAAACTTGGAAATTGTAAATAATGCATATAGTACACTGTTTATTTATAAAATTGGTGAAATCAAAACAAAATTCATCAATTAAAATAAATTTTAAAATTTTGCATTATTTTAATCAATCTACTAAAATAATTCATATTTACAAATATTATATGGTTATTATCAGATACCTCTTATGAGGTATCAGGTTTTCTCAAGTATCTCCCACATGTATAAAAAAATTATCAAAAAACTCCCATGACATTTCAGTTTTCACAAGTATCTCCCTAGGAACTGTTTTCTTACGGTGTAGTTGTTGGCAATTACACAAATTGCAATCCAAGATCATATATGCATACATAACATTGTAATCACATTTATATATATAACGAACTACAATTGAAACCACAGCATAAATACCTCAATTCATTTTAAAGCACAAATACGAATCCAGATAATCCAAAGAGAATACCAAAACTCTTCCTTTGCCAAATTGATTTTGTTTGTATTCGTTTTTTTTACTTTGAAAAAATTAATCCTTTTATACAGCAGTTGCCAAAAGCAACTGCTGTGGTTTGAAGTGGTAACTGCTTTGGCAGTTACCACAATTTCAAACCAAACGGGTGGGATCCCATCGTAAGTGTCCCACCCATTTCTATTATCTCTCACTCACACATGATGAAATTATTTTCTCTCTGTGCTTCTTAAAGGTTCATACTATAGTAAATATGTCGTGTGACCATGCATACATCGAGAGCATATTAGTCATATATCTGTTAGAAATATATAACTTCTCGAATAATGAAACTTGGGTTGTATGTAGTATGTAATACCCTAGATTACTCATCACTTCTTTATCAAACGATCTCATTAAAAAAATTTGTTGTATTCATAATTATGTTTTCTCTTTACATAAAAGTAAAACATAATTGGTCGACCTATGAATACACATGATTACAGTGTGATCATCCAAATTTTGTAATCTTCCTCTTTTCTAGATTCTTGCAACTTTCATTTAATTTGTTTTTCCAGAAATGTCCGAGCAGATTGAATTTATCTTAATTTTTTGGCAACACTCTAAGATAGCAATCATTAAAAAAAATTTTAAGAAATAGAATAGAGTAATAAGGGTACTATATGAGATTTTATTCTTATAATCTCAAGGTCTCACACAATGATAAAGTTGAGATTTTAACTTTTATTACCCTTGTGGTCAACAGTTTTGCAAATGTGGTATGAATCACATGCTACGACATTTTCTCCTTTCTCATGGAGTGCATGTCTTTTACTTCTTACAAATGACGTACAGATTTTAGTTCAGACATACCTAATGTCTAACTCGAGTTCACTCTACATACTTTTAATTCATCATAACTCTAATCTGGCAATTAGATAGCTAAAATAATAAATTTGATAATTTATCACTTATGGTCGTACTTCGTTACGACATCATTTTAATTCCTTGTTTAAGCGATATTAACTATTTTAAGCTTGACTCTCTATCATCACCTAGATAATAAGTTTAAAATTGTCTCATCTCCATTCCCACAAAGTAATGGAGGCGATTGCCTGTGTGAGAAGACCAATCTTATAACTGTCCGACATACCTTTCAATAAATAAATATATGTACTAAACATATATACACATAAGTTTTTATAAATAGACATTTAATAATTATTATTTTCATAACAATAACGAAATTAATAATTCGTGAACAATGTTGGGAAATATTTCATGTATA
>WYDK02000080.1:3290198-3300499 GCA_009867345.2 Toxicodendron radicans
TACTGCACCGGAGAAATACTCTAGTTAACTTCATAACAGTGCATCAAAGTTTTACAAGGTAAAGTACAGATTCAATGAATATTTTGGGCAACTCTGGCTCTATATTCCGGTTTACCTTCAGCTATAAAAAAGATGGAAGAATAAATTAAATTAAATACAACCATAGCATTCTTCAAGAAGATGCTTTTATTGCTTTCAAAGGAGCATACGTATCAAGAGTTTCTTGAAAGGCATCAATGTTTTACTGCAAAAGATAGAAAACAGGAGTTGACAAAAACATAGGTACGAATGTATCACAAAAACATACTGTTTAGTTCAAAACAACAAAAACCATAGAGGCACACCATGGAATTCGATAAAATCGGCAGTTTAGTGCACTGAATACCTCCAAGAGAAAATCAGAAGATTGATCTATTATTCACGAGTTTACCTTCCTGATCTATTTATTATTCACGAGTTTACCTTCCATACCCTGAACCAACCAACCGCCCTCCCACACAAACCTTTCTATTTACATCCCTGTCTTCAAACAGAGAGCTAAAACATCAAAAGGAAAAGCTAAAAAGAAGCAAACCAGATGAACAGCCATGGACATTTTAGAGTGAATGGAAATTATCAATAGGCTTCCACCAATAATTTTTTGGGAAAAACTTCATGCGAAACATTTTCCATTCTACTTCAGCCGATTTAGTCTTTCTCATGTCAAAATTACAAACAAATTAAGTACAAGCTACCACTCGGCGTGTGTCAAATACAAATCTCAAATCATGAGAAAAAGACATGTTAAAAACAGATATAGAGAGCTAGAAATTACATCATGGAATCACGAGCTTCTTGCCAGCATAGATGGTGTCCCCTGAAAGTCCATTAGCCTCTTTGATAGCATCAATGGACACCTAAGCAAATTTCACGCAAAAAAAAAAAAAAAAAAATTAAATTAAAGCACATTTTGCACATACATTATTTCTATGAAAAAAACTGATAAATTATTCTACAAACTAAAAGCAAATGAAAGGAAAAGAGACCCCATTTTTTCTAGAGAGACCCCAAAGCGTATCTCCCTTCACTATGTCAATTGTTCTGCATGATCTTGACTCGGGCTCACTTTGATCCGCACAACTACTAGGTTTCTACCACCAAAAGATAAATCTATAAATAAATAAAGAAAACAGTAAAAAATTCTAAAATATTTTTATAAAACATACAAGAAAAGAACCAAAATTACAAATAAATTTATCAGTGTAACATACCTTGGCGACGGGCGGTTGCGGTTGGGGTTGGGGTTGGGGTTGGGGTTGAGGTTGAGGTTGGGGTGTGGGAAGAGGTGGGCTGGGCTGAGTGGACTCAGCGCCTGGCTTACTGGTATCATTTCTGTTTTTGCTGAGTGGGTTTAATGCTTTGAGGATGCTCATTGCAATGCCCGAGAAGACCACAAACCCCGCCGTTTGGCGACGGCGGCTTCTCTACCGTCTCCATCGCCGTCTTTGGAAGCACCGCGCGGGCTCGACATCGGGGTTTAGGTGAGTGATAAATCGGAGACGATTGGTTAGATTAGGGTTTAGACTTCGGACAGACGACGTGATCGTTCAGACTCAAAATCAAAATGTCTGTTCAAATGAGCACACTTCACGCGCGAGTGTGTCCCTTAAGTGGGAGGGAAAATGCCTTCACTCGGGGAGGGAGTCTCCTGAATTTGAGAAGCCCATTATCAAAATTTAAAACCAGAAAGTACGGCTGCTTAAATATTCTTAAACTATTCTATTCACCGTTCTATTATAATAAATATTAATACATATTTTTTTACAAATATTATTATCTAAATCCTATCAATATTAATACATATTTTTTATAAATATTATTTAAATATTATCTAAATTCAATCATATTTTAACAAATATCAATTCACATTTTTTCATAAATATTATCTAAATATTATTCAAATACTATTTACTCACTATTTATCAAATACTATTCAAAATGTTATTCAAAATACTACAAAATATTTAAACAAACTAACCCTATGCTATTAATATTAAAGTAAACAACTTTTTTTCACCCAAGATTTGTCTTAATCACCCTTTCACACCCAAAAAGTTTTAAAATACTATTTTTTTTAACAAAAATTTATATTCCGACATCTTTATACCCTATAACATCATTTAGCAAACCTTCCACCAATCTTGTTAACTGTCTAAAATTAAATGATTTGTAAAACACATAAGCACTTCATAAGTTAGATCCCGATTAATTTCAACCGCCGAAACCTATCCTGCGATTTGTTGATATTATTTAGGTAATTTGATAATTGGATAGAATCCAAATATTGTAGGGACTCTTACGCAGATTCTACAAAACAAAAGAGTGCAAGCAAGCAGTTCTTTGAAGCGTGAGGCAACAATTATCCACGAGGTGACACGTGCAACCTCTATGCTAAACACCGTCCCACTGGATGCTTCTTCATTTCGTCCAGATTTTAAGGATGGTATATGGCTGTCATGTCGCCATGTCAGCATTCAACCATTTCATGCCAAAATTTCTTCCTCCTCAAAATTTTCAGATATTCTATTATAACCCCAAGAATATCTCACTCTCACTTTGGACTTTATTATTTTATTTTCTCTGGTTTGCAGTTGCTCTTGCTTTTGCATGCATGCTTCAGCTATGGCTGCCCACTTACTGACTCCTGTCTGCACTGATGCTCTCAAATTTCACAACCCATTATTGCATAGTTTTAGCTCAAGAGGGTCTTGGTCCTCCTCAGCGAATGGTAGTACTAGTTGGAGCTTGATCGGTCGTGGTGGTAACGGAAAGAGAAGAGGCTGTGGCAGAATCAAAGTTGCCACAGAGGGTTCAGCTTCCACGGATGCCATCGCTGATGACTATTACGCCGTTCTGGGTTTGGTAATTTTTGGATTTTTTTCTGTTTGGTTCTTGAGAAAATGTTATGTATAAACGTTGTAATGTGTTAAACTATTTGGGAACAAGATTCAGAAGTTCAAGTGTTTGAATCTTCCAAAATGAATTTTGTTGGAATCGCTTTACATTAAAAAATTTAATTCATTTTAAGATTTTAGATTGTAGGACTATTCTGCATAAAATTCCATTATTGTGTAGTGCTTGGCCCGATTCAATACATCTGATTGTTGACTGTTATGTGTTAATAGCTGCCAGATGCCACACCGGAGCAGATTAAGAAAGCTTATTATAATTGCATGAAAGCTTGCCATCCAGACTTGAGTGGCAACGATCCAGAGACAACAAATTTTTGCATGTTCATTAATGAGATCTACGCGGTGGGTTACTATTTGAAATGTATTGGTTTTAGTTTGATTTAAGCCTTTCTTTTGCTTTTACTATAAATAGACTATTGCAGTGCAGGTTCTCAGCGACCCTGTACAGCGCATGGTTTATGATGAAATTCATGGGTATGCATTGACGGCAATCAACCCTTTCTTGGATGATTCTAGCACGAAGGATCTTGCATTCGTTGATGAGTTTAGCTGCATAGGTATGTGAACTTGCTCCTCTACATGTAATGTGATCAAGAATTGAAGATGACAGGTGGTTGGGAGTGTATGCATTACAGAACATGTTGTTAGGCTCCTAGAAAAACTTAAAAGAGTTATAGTAAGCTGGCATCTTTTCTCCACAGGCTGCAAAAATTGTGCCAATGTGGCCCCAGATGTGTTTCGAATTGAGGAAGACTTTGGAAGAGCCAGAGTTTATAGCCAGTGTGTTAACCCTGGATTAGTTCAACAAGCAATTGAGAGTTGGTAAATTCCTGCTTTGTGGATATTTACAACACTATGTTGATGCTTTAGTTTCGTGATTTTTATCTATTTTTAGCATAGCTATGAGGAAAACATCGGTAATCTATTATGCATTCATCTGTTTCTGTCCAACTTGATGCCAATATATATGTAGATTGTTGTGAATTCATTTCATTGCTGATTGTCTTCTATTGGCTTTACATCCTTCTGTTGTATTGTGAATTGAGTTCTTTCATAATTATGTCATACATACACTCACACAAACATTATCTAAGTAAACTCTTATTTTAGCATATATTGCATGTTAGAAAGTTTCTAGATTAAATGAAATTAGAGAATTTATTTAACAGATCTTCTGTGTTTCAGCCCAGTGGATTGCATTCATTGGACTTCAGGTGCTCAACTATCTTTGCTCGAAGATGAAATGCGCAGGGTAGAAAGAGTAAATGTAAGATTTACTATTGACAATTTCTGCCTTGTTGATATACTATGCAAAAAATTTCTGATACTTCATTTCAGATTTAGAGATGGTAAATGATGTGTATTTGTGGGGCAGTTACACTTCACCATTAGTTGTTTGACCTTAGTGGATTTACATACTTCTATTTTTAGTAGTTTTTTGTGGTTTAAGAATCACTCAAGTTGTTGATTCATGTCTCCTAAATCTATGACGTGGTCCTCTGTAATCTTTTGTGTCCTTGATCATATTCTTCAACCTCTGGAATATCTTCTCCAGCTTACTTTCTAAAGCAAAGGAGAAAAGACATTGATGTTTTTCCTATTAAAAGAGAGAGAGAGAAATTAATTCTTCAATAACTCTTATGTGACTTTTAAATGATGATCAGGTGGCCCTGATGCTTTCGGGAATGGGATCTGGATCAATGGATGTTTTTAGGATGGTAAGTGTTACTTTTTCTTCATCATTTTTAATCTTAACTATGTTATCAGTTCCTCCACTTGGTTGGATTTGCAGCTCTCACATCAATGTTCCTATGGTTTTGCAAAAGAGAAATAATTTTTCTCCATTTCATAAACGAACAATCTGTGTTTGGAAATAAGGTTCTCATATTGCTACAGTGTTCAGAGTTTTGGATAGTAAAACTACTGCCTGATTATTTATGTGTGTATTTAATAGAGTTACATTATTGTAGCCTTTTTTTCCTGTATTATTTTTTATGCTGTAGCAATTTTAAATAGTCTTTCGTCCTGGCAGGCAAGTTCTCGATGGGAGAAGAGGCAAGCGAAAGTTTTGGTATGAAATCTACATCTTAAGTCAATTTAATCTTTGGTTTCAACAATTTTCTTCAGTTGTGATGAAACATTTTGTAACTCATAGTCTATTGAGCCATATGGATTATAAGAATTGTCATACTGTGACTTGGTTTGAGCTGCTGGAAGCAAACTATATGACGCAAGGAGTTTTCAGTTTTCCTATAACCTTCTAAATGCTTTGATTCAAAGAGAAGTCTTTTATTACTGTTCTTCCTGGCAGAAACATTCAAGTTGGTTTTGGGTCATTACGTTCTAAAATAATCTGACTATTTTGATGATGATTCCTAACGATTTGCAGCAGAAAGCTAAAATAAGGATGATGAAGGAGAAGGGTTCTGAGAAAACTGAATCATACTGGAGCAATCTATGGGGCAACCCAAAAGACTATCCAAATTCAGGTGAGAGGATTTTCGTTAATGGATTACTAATATCTTCTCATCTTGAGTAGGTCTTTCCTTAATATTTTGAATTTGACTGCTTGTAGGTTATATTTTTGTATTTTTTATGCATTTAAGTATCTGATTATAGAAACACAAGTGCACAACTGTACTTACACCAGCCTTACTCTCTGAAACAACGCAAGAAAAAGATGTGGGTTTGTAATGAGAATAGGCATTGTGATAGTTATAAAGGTCATAAAATAAACTTTCATGTCTGCCTGTACATTTGTATCATTTCTTGTGTGGCTTCTGTTGTAATCTGTGTTTGGCTAGCTCTGCTTCTGCCAAATATTAATGAAGCTTCATATGTGTTGTTGCAGAAGAGGAAGTTAAAGAGAGAGCAAGGAGGGCAGCGGAGGCCTCAAGGAGATGGAGGGAGTACTCAAGGAGAGGTGTTGACAAACCTCCCACCTTTAAACTTCCAGACGCAACCTCCGGCAAGGAGAACTGAACTAGTAAATTCTGATACACCATCATATTCTTACAATTTAAATGTAACCAATTTAGTTATAGGTCTTATTTTATGACTCCTATATCTTGTTCCTCATTTATTCATGTGGAACCCATATCAATATTTTATCGGTGTAAATAAGATTGTCTGTATGGAATTAAATCATAATATATATATATGTACTTATTGAATAAAATGCTACCTCTTTATGTCTTTTTGGTGGATAAACTTCATGGTCATGACTCGTGAGTTGCTAGCAAGTATGACTATAGCTTTGTTTTCAGAATCTTTCATTACAAGAAAACCTACGTTGATTTGCTGTTCATTTGATATTATTGTTGGCATATAACTATCACATACCTTTTTTTTTTAAATATGTTGTTTTCCTTTCCACATCTAACTATTAGGCTGTTTACATATAGTATTTGGAGATTATATGAACAGAATTAGAAAACGTAGCAGAAACACTCAACAAACTTTGAAAGAAATGTTAGAGAATCCTTTGAATGTGACTGTAAGAGCCGCCTCCCTCTTCTATTGTTAATTTATTTTTTCCCTCTTCCTGTGAGTGTGACCTCTCTAGCAGTCATATTTGCAGAATACAAACATATCAACTCATTTCCAGCTTTTCCCTGTACATACCATACATGTGTTTTATAACAGTTATGGTTAGACATTCATGCCTTATGGCAAAGTTCTGCCATACCACACCTAGGTCAGGATAAGCAACATGAATGCCATTCCTTCTCTGCCATACCCAACCTTTGCCAGCATGTCATGGTTCATTCATACAGGCCAGCCGTGCCGCCACCACTATGGTCAACATCTGATTTTCAACATTGTTAGAACACTCGTCTTTTCTCTCTCTTAGTTGGTAAAGAAACTTAGATGATTTTAGTCTCAAGATAGTTGGCTTGGATTGAATGTTCATGAATTTTAAAGTAACAAGTCTTCTCATATAACTGAGTTTTTTTTTTCTTCTGACAAATGAAAAATATTAAAAACTACAAGGTGAAGGAGTAGTTTGAATTTAACTGAAATTTGGTAGATGTCTTATTAGATTATGTGTTTATATATATTTAGAGGCTTAGAGCCTCTTTAATTAAACTAAGAAAATCATGAGCCGAAGAAGGGCCACTGCCGACACTAGAATGGACTATCATCAATAGTTTAAACTCAAATATTATAATTGCTTTTAAAATTAATAATAAGTGGGTGTGAATATGACATCGGGGTGATCTCCTTTGTCAATGCCAATGGGTGTTTTTTACAAGTGGATCTCTTGCGGCGCCTAAATATTCTGTATTGTCAGCAAAGAAAAACAAGTGCCTATCTCGTTGGAGTTCCACTTTCATTATTGGCAAACGAATACTCGAGTCTTTAATCAAGTATTATTCAATTCAAATTATAATTGCTTCTTTTGTTATATCTTTTTCTCTTTTCTTAATTGGGGGTAATAAATTAAAAGGTGCCACTAATATAATGAGCCTGCTAATATTGTTGACCTATTCAGTAATGGAACTTGGCAATGCAGTAATTCATTGGTGTTTATATTATCATATGAATGTTAATATGATTGCCGGATTTGTATAATCAACGCAAATGGTCGTTTACAGAATCTTTGAACCTTTCAAGAAGAGGAAGAAGAAGAGAAACTGTCTTTAGATATTGCCAAAATTTGGTGAAATCATCATAGCCTGAGAGAGAGAAATGTTTCATTATTTACATTTACAAATGTTGCAGTGCAGAGAAAGCCACAAAATTGACCTAACAAAAACATCACAAGTCACAAAATCAACTCAGGACCAAAAGAAACAAAACTAAAACAAAATTTGTTACTCGCTATCTTACTGTTGATGCAACAGTATGAGCCCAAAACTTGAGATGATCTTTCATGTTGACTTCATTTCTAAGAGATGGAATTCTCCAATTCATCAATGGCTTCCCTATCTTTCTTTGATGCCCCAAAACATCCCATGCTTCGGATAAATAAGGCCTGGACACAATAGTTTTGCAACTCCATTCTTCTTGATGAGTATTTTCATTTTCTCCATTGTTTTTCCTCAATCTTTGCAGCCCAGGAAGTATAGAGACCAAACTCGAATCTTTATCTTCCTCAGAGAACACAAAACCAAGATCCATAAACCCTTTTAGCTCCTTAAACTCAAGGTCTGATAAGCTCTTACTGTTTTCCTTCTTCCTCCTTTTTCTTTTTTCACTCACTACTTTTGGCCTCACAACTGTTTCTAGATTCTCTACCTCCACCACCTCCTCTTCCTGTTTAACATCTTCACTCGAAAAGTTCAAAACTTCATCCCCAGATAGAATAGTTTCGAGCTTCGGCGTTCTAAGTATGGAGTCCGGAGAGTGAGAATCGGGGGACAAACTCGTTTTAAAGCTCAAACCCTGGTCACTGAGAGATCTGATATGGAGGGTTGGTAAGCGTGAAACAATCGGTTCTTGAGGTTGTTTCTGAATTTCAAGAACTGGGTTTGTTTGGTGGAGAGACGAAAGTGGCTTCTTGGAGAAGATTCCACGTTCAAACCAGAAAGAATCCAAGAGCTCAAAAATTTCCTCTGCAGTCATTGCTGTGAAAAAGTCTTCAGCCTGGAGAGTGGAGCCTGAGAGGTGTAAAGTCGCCAAATTGAAAATTTATATATATAGCAATTACTTGACAATAATGCAGCTGATTTCATGCCAATATTACGGAATTGATGTAAACCATACCACGTGACATGTTTGTGTTAGACTTATTAGAAAGTAGTTGGTTTGGTAAATGGTAAGGCATCATCATTATTATTGTGTCAACAAACAAATTTGCCTATTTAATGCACAGATATTTTTCTATAATAAAACATTATACTAACAAAAATAAATGTCACAAATATAAACTCTATTAAAGAAATATATATATTTTTGGTGTACTTTTCTATGTAGTATTACATAAGATACTATCACACATACAAAATTTATAAATATAATAATTATGGATTAATGTTTTGTTAACCTTTTTACCGACCCAATTATGGAGTCTGACCAATTTACTTTTGTTTTTTTTTTTTTTTTGGGTAATCTGGAGAGAAGAAAAGAAATTGTCCTGACAAAGTAAAAATATGAAAGGTATGAGGGTATTTTAGGTAAAAAAAAGAAAAGTAATAGCGCCTTGAATGTGCCGATGCTCATAATTTGAAAAGGGCGGGCCTGCTACAAATACAATGCTTAAAGTTGACGAATCATCATGATATTTGCCTGTTTTTTTCTTCCACAGTTGGATCCGTTAACAATAAATCATCATTATTTAATTTTATTAAAAATTATACTTAATTAATGACGTCACTTACGTAACAACACATTAATTAATTTACATATTGGCCGGCACAGAATTGTGTTTCTCCGCAAAATCCATGTAGCCCGGGCTGGGGTGGGGAAGGGAAGTCCCTAGAGGGCGGGGGTGAGGACGGAGAATAGGATTTTGGCACCCTGCCCCGCCGCGCCTCCATCTCTACTTTGTAATTTTATGATAATAATTACTTATATTTTTAGCGATCAATATTCAATATTAAATAATAAGAAATAAAAATGTTGGAACTTATCCTGAAGTAAACAAGGAGTCACGTAAGGTCCATCTGGTCAACATCAAATCATGATGTATATGGAGCACTCTTTTGTAGTTTAGTTATTATTCAACTTTTTTTTTATTTGTTAATTAATGTTAATATTAAATTTGCAAGTTGAAGGCCATGCATAGTAAGTGATGGATAAGAACCTTACTATGTCAATCACTAATAACAGTACTGGGCAAGGATTTCTTCACTTTCTAGGCTGCGCCTTTTTTTTTTTTTCTTGATGCTGATGGGTATCTGATCCAGTTTATATACACCTCGATTAATTTGTAAAATGTTAAAATTAACGATTGAATAAGTCTTTAATAATCATCTATATTAAATAGGAACGTAACTAGGATTGGTTTATTGGGGATCATGTTACAGATGACAATATGATTGTCGATAAAATTTTAACATATTAGATCAATTATTTTTTATAAATAATATTCTTTGTAAATAATATATTTATAATTGTAAGTAATGAATATAAAATTTTATCACAATAGTTCACCGATAAACACTTTATTGAGTTAACACAAAATATAACATTTTTCCAAATTAAACCATAATATATATCTTTTGAATAAATATTTCACTGTTTCATCTAACTTTTGTTGTGAAAATGTAGCATTTATTGTGATCTCACAATTATATTTGGATCAATTGAATAATATTTTATCAAAATATACTTTTAAATTATTAATAATTTGATATATAATGATAGATGTTTACCTTATATCATAATATTCAATATTTGTTTTGT
>WYDK02000080.1:3378112-3393614 GCA_009867345.2 Toxicodendron radicans
AGGACGGAAGGTTCGGTTACAGAAGAGAGAAAAAGACTCACCATGTTTGCAGATGCTACAGGAGAGCCAAGAAACCCCAGAAAACCCTAGCAGAGCGTATCTCAGCGGAAGGAGAGAAGCCGCAAAATAAAATGATTATATAAAGTGTAAATGAGGCATTCTGGACCGTTAGATGATTAAGTGTTAGATCTTGACCCTTGCATGGTTTAGCAGCTCTTTTGGGCGTTTCGGGTCATACTCCGGGCTTCGTCTTATTGAGGGCACAGTAACCTAGGGATGGGCATGGGCCGGGTACCCCTATACCCGGGCCTGGCCAGAGATCTCTAGGGGCCATACTGAGCCCGGCCAATATCCGGAGTGGGTATGTAAAATAATGTCCAAGTCCGACCCTCAGAAGATATTTGTACTCTGGTAGCCAGCTTGTCTCAAATTATAAGATTTTTGTTTATTAATAATTGTCTTTTTAAAAAAAAATTGATTATTTAATAGTAATACTAAGTTTTGTAAATCAGTGATCAATATATCAATTAAGAGTATTTTTACTCTTAACAACCATTCATGTAAGATGCTCATAATAAAAAAATTGGAATATAATTTCCAATTTTAACATTCCAAAGCAACATATTTTTTCAAAATATTTCATCAAAACATTCCAGTCGAAATCATTTAATGTTCCCACAATTATAATCACAATTGATAAATTAGTGTGTCTCTACATCTTTATAATACAATGTATGAATTCTTTAAATTCTTTGAATTATTTGAATATCATATAAGTCTATTATAATGACAATTAGATACAATTATTTTTCAAATTATAATTAGATGTAATTACATTATAATTAAAATGATAATATATAAATTACTTTAAAATAACATAATATCATGTCATTAAAAAAATTAAATATATATATATATAATATTTACAAGTTATTTGAATAAAAACTATGTTATCATCTATTAATATATTAATATTTATATATATATAAAGTAAGTCATATGCAAATATTTAGTTTTTATACAATATTAATCTCTATTATTACTTATTTGTATATAGTTTCATTTAGTGTTTTCACAATTATAATCACATTTAATAAATTAATTGTATGAAATCTTATAAATATTTAAAATTATATATAAATAAATAAATAATATATATATATATATATATGATCGGGCCTAAAACAGGTCTGATCAAGAAAATACCCATACCGGAGGACGGGCATGAAAATTAGACTCGGATCTCGTTCGATATCCGAGGCCCTACCCATTCGGGCCGGGCCGTACCAAATGCCCATCCCTACGGTAACCCCTTTAATGAACCTTTAAAATCTTCTTAAAAAACTAAAGAGGGACATTTATTACGGTTTTGAGAAAATTTTAGACATATTTTAATAATATTTTTTAAGACAATATTCAAGTGTTTAATTAATAGACACATGAAGTTTGTGAATAACCATCATTTGAAGATCTAACGGTTAATTAGAATTCTTTGATGCATTACTCAATTTAATCAACCTCAGTTGTTAATAGAAGTGCAGTACTTAACTTCATGTTATTATGTTATTTACTCTTAACGACGAGTAGTTATAGAATCGAATAAAATTCGAAAATAATCGTAACACTACATTGTTATATACAAATATTTTGTAGACAATAAAATTCCTTAAAACCATATATTAGGCAAAACAACCAAAATTTTTATAAAATATTTATATTATTTAATGATTTATTTGAGCAACCAACATCGAACTCCGCTGCCATCACGCATGATATGTGAACTATGGGATTTTACGTGTTGACGATGACGGTTGATGTGTGATCCTAGCAAAATGTTTGCCGCCGATAACAATAGTGGAGGCAGACAACTAGACGACGATGGTGGTCGATGGTAGGCAATTCTAAAGGTAGCGAGGGGGGGCAAAACACTCATTTAAATTTTTATATTATTTTAGTTATCAAATTAATAACAATTTTTTAACTATAAAATAATTAAAATTTAAATACATTATTTAAGGGTAAGGCAAAATGGGGGTAGGGAGAGAATTCCAGCCCTTACGCTGCCCTCGGGGTACCCCGTACTCATTCCTCCCGAGTTTGGGATGAATGAGATTCCTCCACTTTGGTAAGTAAACTGATGTTTTAGGGGTAGTTTCAAAGTTGATTATTTCCCAAGTCTGAGTCAAAAAATTAACATTAATACTTCGAAGTAATTTCAGCAAACAATGCACAAAATAATTTGTTCCTATAACAGTTTATCAAATTACAGAAAACTATTGGATGCCACAATAACAGCTTGCACAAAATTTTTAGAGAAGAAACAACCAACTGTCCCAATTAGCTTCAGGTTGACATAAGCTGGTGTCCATTACATATGTAATACAGTAATAATGCAAGTATATTCATCAATCAAGATATGCAAAATCAAGAGTCAAGACTGCCAGAAAAAAAAACGTTTCCTTAATGCAACCTTAATACTGGCGGAAAATATAATCTTCAAGTATGAAAAAATCCACTACACCAAGTATCATAAAATTTAAAACATAAGATTACAAGATTACGCCATTATCGAAACCATCAAAAGTTCTACCAAAATTAATAAATCATGACCGAAACAAAAAAGACGGTGAAATTGTAGCATCATTCAGTAAAATTCAGTCACCCTTTCTCCTAAAAGAGCATCCCTCGGTAAGTCTAGCACGGCCACCAGTAGGCTGGCACAAAACTGTCTGGCAGTTGCCGCACACCACAACAGTTTGAGAGTGGCTAAAAACTGTGGTTCTGCATTTAAAGGCAAACAAAAGAGTGAATCCCATTATAAAAGCCAAACAAATATGTTCAAATAACAACCTAAGCTTTTTCAAAAAAACAAACAGTTACGATACTTACATGTTAAAGCAACCCTGGCATTTTACATCCTTTATCAAGCATCAAAGGGGAACGAAGAAAAAGCCAATCAGTATTACTCACAATATGAAGTTACAAACCAAAGAGAAATCAATGATAAAGATTGGCTTGAATTAAGTAGTAATTTACTTATGTTCAAATGTCACAAAACAAACCTAATGCCATCACTGAACGATACTACTGCAAGCATGCTAACTACCAAATGCCTAAGCAATTAACAAAGTATTGAAAGAAAGCTAACTAATATGCCAAAACAACTACAAAAAAGGGAAAGATTAGGTGTTGTTACCATGAAGAAGGAGTTAGGTGACTGAACAAGACGTTTGAGCTTGTGCTTCCTCTTCTCAAGCTCTGCCGGTGGGTTCAACAAATCAATATCGTTTTGGAGGACCTATTATCACATTAATCAGAAGAAAAATGATAACCATCAGCAGCTAAAAAAGAATGAAGGAATCAGAACAAAAACTCAGTTGTTTAATTTGGGTTGCTCAAAAAACTATTAACAAATATAAACAACAAGAATCATCCATTCACAATTTTTTATGAAAAAAAACATAAATAAAATAATAGCAGTTATATAAGTTGGCAACTATAAAATTCCCTAATTCCTTAAACCTGAGCAACAAAAAGTCACCCACATAACAACTACTAGATTGATAAGAATCACTATAGCAAAACAAAAACACGTCTACCATTACATTCTCTAATTTTCCTACAGGTTCTCAGAAAATCAAACACAAGTATAACATATTTAAACAATGAAACAAGAAAAGCACAGAAATATTTAAGAGCATAGAAAAAATTTTAAACGAAACACAAAGATTGAAAAATTAAATACGATAAAATAAAATAAAGATCCATTAAATGGGAAAAAACGGATGAGATCTAAAGTAAAGGACGGACGGTTCGGTTACAGAAGAGAGAAAAGGACTCACCATGTTTGCAGTGCTACAGTAGAGCCAAGAAACCCTAAAAAACCCTAGCACTAGCAGACAATATCTCAGCGAACGGAGAAGAAGGCCGCTCAATAAGATGAGTATATATAAAGAGTAAATGAGGTGTTCTGGACCGTTGGATGATTAAGTGTTGGATCTAGACCCTTGCATGGTTTAGCGGCTCTTCTGGGCCTTTTGGGTCATATTTCGAGCTTTATCTTATTGTGATCACAGTAAGGCCTTTAATGGACTTCTGAAATTAATTATCATTAATACTACTGTCGGCGAACAATGAACATAATTTTAAAGAAGATTGAGTCAGTTAAAGATAAAATTTTATCAAATCACAGAAAACAATATGATCCCAGAACAGCTTTCACATAATTGTGAGAGAAGAAACAATCAAATGTCCCAATTAGCTTCAGGTTTACAGAAGTAGGTGTCCATTACAACATCAGCATCATATATTTTGGATATTTTTATTCACACCCTTGTCACAGTTCAGGTAAAGGCTTCAGGATCACCTCAGTGAAAAATAGAAGTTATTTTTTCCCATTTTAGATATCATGGCAGATAGAGAATGACATGAGCTTTATTCTTGTAGAAAAAGCAAACCCAGATTCCATCAAACAACAGTGAATAGCCATCCTTATAATGGTGGTCACAAGATTATTATACTAAATCGGGCCATAGCAATTCCCCAATAAAGCATTAAGCGTCAAGGGCTTGAGATAAACTATCATTTATAGCTCAAACAATAAGCATCTCCTGATGCTTTTGCGAAAATCGCTTTTACCGTAAACACTGATATAGAAATACTTTTGACACATAATGAAACAGTTTAACATCATTATCAATCAAAATATGGAGGAGATTCACTACCATTTTGATAGAACAGATCAACTGCAGCCAAAAAGGACCAGAAAACCTAGCATATCAATATGCCAACTACAAAGATGCCATCGTCCAACTATACAGTAACTTGTTTACTCTCAAACAAATGGAATTCAGACTAGGATTGCTGGCAATAATATAAAAACTGCAGCAACAGGAATCAGTAAAGTTCGGGGATAAGGTAAATAATAACAAGGATCAATAAGTGAGCCACAACTTCAGAGTTCTGAAAACTTCTAATAGACAAGTAAAGTCAGACTGTCAATCAGTTAATGGAATAAGAAACTTCATGTAATTCACTTGAGCAAGTATCCAATCAACATTATGAATAAGAATGTAGCCAAATACAGAGGATTTTTTTTTTTTTGAACATTTTGAAACAAAGAATGAGGTTTCCATTTCTCAAGGACAGTTACAAGTAGGTCAAAAATGATATTTGACCTAATCAGAGTTGACATGCACTGGGTAAAGAAGCAGTGGCATTTATATTCTAAATAAAAATTGCCACTAAAAAGAATTACAATTTGGATTTTATGTGATTTTTGCTTTGTATGCTTTTGTATCATACAGACAATATGTGCGAATGCTTATCGCTTGAAAGAAGCATCAAGCTACTACCAGGAATGCAGAATCCAATTTTCTCTGTTCAATGTGTTCGATGCTAGAAATAGCATCTGAAATGTAACTGAAACAATAATATAATCTATTCGTTTAGAAAACTTTATTCTTCTTCTCACCATCTGTAACATGAGGCATTCCCACTGTTATGTCAACTGACTAGTCAGCCATGTCAATTCTAGCATCCAAATATAGCAACATTTTTTTTCATTCCAGATCCAGGCTCTTTTTCATGGCCTCATAAACCATGTAAGTAATGCTTGCAGACGGAACAACTTTGAGCATATTAGGAAATAACCCTTTGTAGAACCCCCTAAACCCTTCATGTTGAAAAGTCCTCTTAAATACGTCAGCCATTCCATTGTAGGCAGTGCCTGTGTTTGCGCGCTGAGCTTGCATTCTGAAACCAGAAGCAAAATTTAGCTCAAAAAAATTGGGTGAAATGAGAGCTGCTAGATATCAGAAAACTTGTACAACCAGGATTTACCTTGTTCTAACAACCTGCAATGGGTAGACACATGTTGCTCCTAAAGCTCCAGAAAGAGTCCCACATCCCAGTTGCACAAGAGGACCAGGTTCTATATAGGGGGAGAAAATTTCAACAGAGAAAACAATTGAATCAGAAAAGTGGTTAAGAATGAAGCAAAGATAGAAAAGAAAATTTTACTTATACTGGATGAAGTGAGACCTTACCACTGTCAAGAAGAATGTACTTCTTGGACATATCTTTAAAGGTTTCGTATGCAGCAAGATCAATCCCAGCGTAAGGGATGATACCAATAAGTGATGGAACAAGGCCTCTAAAGAATGCACGGGGTCCCTCCTGGACCCAAATATCCCTTGACAATGCTCTAAGATTAGGAACTTTTCCAGCGTCACAAACATAAGTTTGTAACCGTGTTTTCACAAGATCCATCGGATAAATGGCAGTTTGAGCCACAGCACCTGCCAAACCTCCGGCAAAAAGACGCCCTGCAGCACCGACACTCTCTTTCGGATCTATCCCTTTAGCTTCTGCTATGAAATTTTTCAACATTTCGTAAGTGTAAAACCTGATAGCACTTTCAGGTGCCACTTTCATGACATTTAATCCATTGCCCCGGAAAAATCCCGAGATACCTCCTTCCCTCCATATATCCCTCACTGCTGGCATGATTTTAGCTTTCGATGTTTGCACTTGCAAAACAACCTTCAGACGATCAAGAGGAGCAGTTGCAGTACGAGATGTTGCTCCGGCCACTCCTCCAGCAATCAAATATCGACTCGCATGGACATGCTTGCTGATACCCTCAGGAATAACCGCCTGTTCCCCAATATCGACAAGACATACCCTTTCTAAGTAATGATAAATGTTCTCCATAGTTGCCTCGTGAGGGTAGAGCAAAAGAAAGTCCCTCCATTCTTCAAAAGTTATAACTCCATTATTATCCTTATCCACACGCTCAACAAAGCGCGCAAGCTCCTCATCATCAATTTCAATCCCTACAAAAGAGAGGCTGCTGTGGCTTATAGAGCGAACATAACTATGCAACCCGCAAACGCATTACCCGATTTATAACAGCAATTTCATTTAACTCCCAAAACGAAATAAATAAATTAACCCATAAAAAGAAATTACACAAACAAGATACAAACTTTCACTAGTAGAAACACAATAAAGTTGATCTTAAATCTACATTTTGACTAGTTTGCAGCTAAAATTCTAAACAAATCTCAGAATTAAAGCAAAAAATGAAAGTAAACTCACATACACATAAAGGGAAATTCAATTAAAGGTAAAATTAGAAACTGACCTGCCCTAACAAGCGCATGATAAAGCTCTTCAGGCAAAATGCAACCGTTGTGTTCAACATCAATGGCTTGAAAAATCCGATAAAGTTCAAGCTCCTTATCATCCATATAACGACGAAACTCTTGATAATCAACACGTCCATCTTTATTAGCATCACAAACATTCAACAAATCCTTAGCATACTTATACTCCGACGGAATATTCAGAGCAGAAAGGCCAGCCTCAATCTGGGAATAATCTAAATATCCAGAATTTATCTTATCAAAAAAATTAAAAAGACTACGAATTCTCTGGTCTCTCTCTTCTTTAGTCTCCCTTAAAGCCAACAAAACATGTTCCATCGTCACAGGCCCCGTCTTCTTCACCGGATTGCATCCACCATTTGTTCCCTTTTTTTCCTCCATTTTTCTCACTAAAAAAAAAAAAAACAAAAACCCCACGTGGGTATCACTCAAAGACGTAGATAAATGTAAGTCTAAGTCATCGGTGAAGAGATTTTGAGCCGGTGGAAGGGTATGAGCGGCCACATCTGCTGTGAAGAACGTGCGTGCCCATCAGAAAAGATTAGATTTTTTTTTCCCCTTTGTGTTTTGCCTGTTTGGTATTTGTTGTTGATGTAAAATTTTTAATAAAGTGTGATCGTAATTGAAGGAACAGTGTGAGGTAGAAAGGTGATGGGCGTACCGTAGAGTAGAGAGAGAAAGTCAGAAAGATATGTAAACAAACTTTTATTTATGTTAATATTCTTATTGTTTTAGCGTGAGATTTGTGCATCCAACCAGCTTCAAAATTCCAGGAATCACAATGGGTTCGACTCTTGGACCGCCCAAACGACTCACACCAACTAAAATCTACTGCTAATCTTAATGAATAATTAAATCATTGTGTTAGTAAAAGTATATATTATAATTAGTATATGTGATTCAGGATGAGGAATCTTAGGCAGATTCTTTTTCTTTTACTGATGTTGCTCTTGACTTGTTTTAGGTATGGACTAATAATTGAGACAAAATATGGGCAGAGCAATTGAGGAACAGAGTAATGTGAGAATTATTAAAGATGGATTCAAAGTTTATTTTTTTGACGATAAATCTTGAAAGCGAAACTACAAAGGTTAGACTGCCTCGTGAAATGGGACAGCATTTCCTTTTAATGGGCAGTGAGATGCTTTGAGGTCCACAAGGCCGCAGAAACTTCATATTCTTCACCTATCTCTAACATACAGCTGCATATGAACAAAGACTGAGAGGGAAGGATGGATGGATTTACATAAAAGACATCTACAATTTACTAGTAAGTACAAGGCTACCATCAGATTATACATACATATTGCTGATACATACAGTACAAGGTTGCCATGAGATTACACATCGCTCTTCTAGTCTTCTTCCCTCTGCTTGCACAGTTTCAAAGCTTCTTCAGCTTTTAGCATGCGTCTCTTGGACTCCAGTATGTCTCTATTAATCTTATCTACAAGAGTCTTCAGTTCTGAAGGCGCTGTCTCACAACACAACAACCTGTCCTTAATTTGGCCAAGCATGTCCCTAAGATGTGAAGCCTCTTCTCGAAGTGACTGAAGATATTTACCGGAAGAAGTAAAGTCAGACACAGCCTTCTCATGGACCTTAGACATATCATCAAAGTGAACCTTTTCACTGTTACACAGCTCACTGCACCCTTGCAAGGATTGTTCATTGCAGATCGACTGCTCTATGGCAGAAAGTCTTGTCGCTGAATCAATGAATTCTTTCACACCACCAGAAAATGTATCATTGTCAACTGGCATGCCATCTAGAAGAGGTAAAAATATGCGTGCAGCTTCTTTCATGGAATCATAATTAGATGGATCGATTGAGTTCAGGATCATGACAAGCTGATTCTGAATATGCAGAACCTCGAGAGATTTTGAAATTAAACTTAAAACAAAATTTCTAACATTTTCATCCTCAATTGTAGTCGAAGAGTGTTTGAGACCTGAACCTGATGGCTTCCGGATATCACCCTTCCAGAGCTGAAGATCTTGCCCAGGAACTGGCGATAATAAATCGTCATGGCCACTATTAGAAAGAGACTGGCTTGGCAAGTGAGTTGAGCCTTCAGGATTATGCATATTTCTGTCTTTACAAATGAAGATGGAATCATATGAAGGAAATATACCTATTAGAAAGTAATGTTAGAACCCATAACTGGAGGGAGAAACTAATACCACATATACAAACGTGAAACCCTACCACAAAAGAAAGGACTGGGAGGACGATCTTTTAAACATCGTGGAGGAGGGAAAGCAAGCCTGCCCAACCAGCCCAGCACTTGGAGACCTAATCTTTGATAAATCATATCTGTTACCTCCAAACAAAAATATCTACTGTAAATAAAAGTATACCACTATAGTATGACAAGATATAAACAAAGAATAGAAGAAAAATCAGTAAACAAACAGCAAACTAGAAATATGCACCTGCGGTTGAAATGCTCCCAGCAGTAGAAATCTGATTCCAAAACTCCATCTGTCGGCAATGAATATCATACTGAGACATTAGACAAGCCACTGCAGCTTTCTGCACCATGGAATCACATGATTCTACCTCCTGCATGACTAGATCCCCTATGGTAGAATTGGGGACAGTATTTTCATTTTGGGGAGTCAAACATAGGGATTGGTCATGTTCTTTTTCAGGCAAAATTCTTGCTGTCCTACCAGAATCTTGGTTCTCCTTCAACAGTACACAAGCTTGGGCTGAAGATGTAGGTACAGCATCATAACTTGGGAAATCTTGGGGCTTTGGGGGGACAGTATTTTCATTATGGGGAGTCAAACATAGGGATTGGTCATGTTCTTTTTCAGGCAAAATTCTTGCTGTCCTACCAGAATCATGGATCTCCTTCAGCAGTACACATGCTTGGGCTGAAGATGTAGGTACACCATCAGAACTTAGGAAATCTTGGGGGTTTTTGGGGACAGTATTTTCATTTTGGGGAGTCAAACATAGGGATTGGTCATGTTCTTTTTCAGGCAAAATTCTTGATGTCCTACCAGAATCTTGGTTCTCCTTCAACAGTACACAAGCTTGGGCTGAAGATGTAGGTACAGCATCAGAACTTGGGAAATCTTGGGGGTTTGACAGAATGGATTCCATCCTCTCATGCTGCTCAGTTTGCAATTCATTGTTCGGAACATCAGAAACCTTGTGGCTATCACACATAGATTGAGGCGAGCCATAGCCTTTGCTTTTGTCTACATTTACATGTACGTCTTTGTGTGATTGACTATCTGCCCGTTGACGGAATGGGCATGCCCCATGTCCCTAGGTCAAAGTCACAACACTTTGATCAGAATCAAACCAATTAATGAAGACAGTTGGTTTCAAAGCACATCTTGTCCCCAGCTTGTCTACATATGTTCATGTTGTTTATATAAACAATAAAAGGGAGCATGGTTTGAAATGAGTTTCTTGATTAATATTTCTCAAATAAATTCATAAATAAACTACAAAATATTATGCGAGTAGAGATAAGGGAAATGATAAACATCATAAAGTTAAAGAAGAGCTCCATATTGTATTATCAGCAAGTATGTTTAAAATATGCTATCAACCCATAATTCTCCACCGCTAAGGGCTCATCCAACTATTTATGAACTATTTTCAGGTACTAGATCCACTTCGTGACAGGAAATAATTAACTCAATCATGTTAGCTAGCATAGAGGAATTTCTCATCAATGCAAGCTAAAATCACCTTCCCCATAACTAAGAATACCGACTGCCAAGGCAGAGGCATAATTTCCTCTCTAGCAAGCAATAGTTTCAGTTTTGAACCTGAAGCAAAAGGGAAAGACCATCTGTGCTCAAAAGTAAAATAGTAAACTGTTATCACCAATTACATTAATCACATAAATGCTACTCATAGTTCCTCGCATCATTACAGATGGCATGCTCTTTCTTCAGAAAAACAAAAATGAAACACAAAAAGCAAGACCTATTCCTGCACCCAGCCACAGCTAAGTCACAGTCCTTTTAAGAGAATTAACTCATTTAGTGACAGGGCTTAAAGTTTGTTAAAGGAACCAACACAAACTTGTTGAGAATCAAACAGAAAAGCTAGATCAAGAAGACCAACAAAACTAACATCAAATGCAATCTAAATGACTACATTATACTGACAATGCACTAGGTACTGAATGATCAAGATTATACCCTTTTTATGGGACAAACAAAATAGCTGCGACCCTTGTCGGGTCCTTCAACTTCAACCAATGTCCCACATGTTCCCGCATCACAAGTACATTTAGGAGGAACCTTTGTATCTTCTTTTCTTAGCTCGTCGCACCATTTAAAAAATTTACATTTTCCACTTCCCTATAAATGATTTTTCAAAATAAATCCAAATCAGAACAAGTAATCGCAGCAAATGAAAAACAAACATCTTTAACTAAGAATCACAAAACAAAAAGAAACCAACCTGTACAGGGCAGGTGTAGAAACTCCTACAAGGGTTCTTTGCAGTTTGAGCAACCAAAATGCGGCAAGTTCCATTGTTACATGGACAGGAGATCAAGGGATACTCGGAACTTCTGGTGGGGCCACCGCGACTGGAGGAAGGTGACGACTTCTCGGGAGTTTTGCTCGGGCAAACTCTTGCCCAATGACCCGGCTTTTTACAGTGAAAGCATATATCGTTTTGCATTCTGCTACTCTGAGAGAAATGAAGCGTTGTTGCCGTTGGTTGTGGTGGTGGTGGTGGTCGTGGCGGTGGTGGTGGTGGTCGTGGCGGTGGTGGTGGTCGTGGCGGTGATGGGAGAGAATTGACTATATTTCCCACATCATCTGGATTATCAGAAGGACAGTGACACCTATAATGCTTGTATTATTGACACCGGAAAACGAGCCCTTTCATATTTAGCTAGTTTTCATGCCCACAGTTTATTTTAATTACAGAAAAACCTCTGCTATTTGAGCATTATTTCCAATTTCCCCACATGGTTTGCTAATTTTCCGGTCTCCTCCCTCCAAATTTGCATAATTATCTGAGCCTGTACATGTCACGTCAAGTCATATCATATTAAACATCACAGAAAAATATTAGTAATTTAAAAAATATATATATATATATATATAATTTAATTAAAATTTAATAAATAATTCTTACAAAAAGGTTTGAAAGTCAAGCAAAATATTATATATTTTTGGATAATTTCAAATATTTTAATACACGGGACTTTTTCCTTATTGGGATATTTTTCTCCATAGTTCTTTAACCGAAAAAAAAAAGGAAAATAATAATCCATAAAAGAATATTATATGATATGAATTGTATATATAAATTTAAGATGTATAAAATTAATGGTACAAACATTGAGGGCAGCAATTGCATAGTTATAAAACACGAGAGACCTTGCAAAAACAAAGTCTAACTTCAGGGAAAGAAAGTAATTATCCCTTTGTTTTTTTCTTTTTCTTTTTCTTTTCTTTTTAGTATTTCATTAGAAAAGTTTTTCTTTTTCTTTCCTTGTGGGTTTCATTACTGACCAATGAAGAAAAGTTTTTCTTTTCTTTCCTTGTGGGTTTCATACTGACCAATGAAGAAAAGTTTTTTTTTTTTTTTTTTTGTTTTTAGTGTTTCGTTACTTGCCAAAGAAGAAAAGTTATGTCGTTAAAGCGATAATCGGGAGCAGCGTGCAAGCTGACTCGATACCTCATTTAAAAAAAATAGTAAAAGATATGTTCCTGCCCGTGGTTTAGTGAAATAATAAGTTTTTACCATTAGTTTTATTTATTTAAGATTCTCACTATTAAAGTAATACTATTAATAACTGTTGAGTTTTGAAATAAATGCAAACAAGTGTTATTATCAAATTATCATAAACCATAAATCTCTCACCAGTAAAACTTAGGGGTGAGCGGGTTTGGGTATTCGCCCAAAAATGAAAGAATCAAAATCGGTCGATTCCTTCATTTTGGAACCGGAACGGAAATTATTATTCTGGTTCTGGGTACCCTATAAAATATCATATTACCCCCTCATAGTTTAAAAAATGATAAAAAACTCTAAAAAATGACAAATACCCCCTGTCAACTAAAAATTAGTAATTATCAATACATCTTCTAATGCTACAATTCAACATTAGAAATAAAAAATTAGTAATTATCAATACAACTTTCAATCCTCCAATTGAATCATTAATTATGATTAATTGATTAATTGATTTGATAAATTGATTACAATTGATTAATTGATTAATTGATTTGATGAATTGATTACAATTGATGAATTGATTACAATTGAGTAATTGATTGAAATTAAATAATTGGTTAAAATTGATTAATTAATTAATTAATTGGATTAATTGATTAATTAATTAGAATTGTGATTAATTGATTAATTGATTAGAATTGAATCATTGATAATCTAATTAATTAATTGATTGGAATTGATTACAATTTATTAATTGATTGGATTATCAATTCATCAATTCATCAATTAATTAATTGATTAATTGATTGTAATTGATTAATTGATTAATTGGTTAGAATTAGAATTTGATTGGATTAGCAATTGATCAATTGATTAATTGATTGAAATTGATTAATTGATTAATTGATTAAAATCAATTAATTGATCAATTGATTAATTAATTGATTGATTAATTAATAATCCAATTGATCAATTGATTAGTTCATTAATTGATTAATTGATTGAAATTATAATTGATTGAATTAATTGATTAATTGGTTGTAATTATAATTGATTGGATTAATTGATTAATTAATCAATTAATTGATTATAATTGAATTATTGATAATCCAATTGATTAATTGATCAGAATTGATTAGATTATCAATTGATCAATTGATTAATTGATTGAAATTGATTAATTGATCAATTGATTGAAATTAATTAATTGATCAATTGATTGGAATTAGAATTGATTTGATTAATTGAATAATTGATTAATTGATTGGATTATCAATTGATCAATTGATTAATTGATTTGAATTAATCAATTGAAATTGATTAGAATTAGAATTGATCAATTGATTAATTGATTGAAATTAGAATTGATTGATTTAATTGATTAATTAATTGAAATTATAATTGATTAATTAATCAATTATGATTAATTGATTCATTGTTATAATGAATTAATTAAGTGGAATTGATTATTTGATTAATTGATTGAAATTGATTAATTGATTATAATGAATTAAGTAACTAGAATTAATTAATTGATTATAATTTTATAATTGATGAGTTGATTATAATTTATTAATTAATTAGAATTGATTAATTGATTAATTTATTAGAATTAAATTGTTTTTCTATTTTGTTTTTAGTTATTATTAATATTGAATGTAAAATTTCCCTTAACCCCCCACAGTTTAATTTCTCTCATTTACGTATAGGTTCTTTTATCAGTTCCTAATGGGTACTCGGTTTTGGTTTTGGTTTTCGGTTCCGGTTTTCGGTTCCTATAGGATGGAACTTGAACCGGAATCGTCGGTTCCATCATTTCTACAACCGGAACCATGGGGGACTGGTTCCGAGTAGGAACCGGAACAGGAACCGAACCATGGGTACTCACCTGTTCGGGTTCCGGTTCCGACTGATTTCGACCGGTTCTTTAACTTATAAGAATATAAAATCCTAACAATCAAAAACTTACCAAGAAAAAATGGAAATAATTAAATACACTCTATAACTAGATCATACACATTATAAAGCAAGAAAAACATGTTATTGCTTGGAAGAAATCATCAAATGTAACAAAGTATGAAATGATGAAAAAGAGTTAAGTAAAGAGCCTTGGACGAGATGATCTCAGAAATGGCAATCTTAGAGAGTGAAGCCATGAAAGCTGGATCAATGTCTCTTTTATCTAATGCACGCCCTAAATGCCATCACTTGAAATATCCCAACCATGTTTCCAAACCGCTGAAAAACATGTTAGACACTTAGTTGAAGATAACAATTAAATTTAAAAAATTAATTGAAAGGAAAGGTACACAGTGTCCTCCTTTTAGGGCTGTAAATAACCCGAGCCGAGTATTTGGCTACTTGAGCTCAGCTCAGCTACTACAGTGTCGAGCTTGACACTTTATGTTCGAGCTCGACTGTAAATAGACGAGCTCAAGCTCGGCTAATCGAGTCGAGCTCGAGTTGAGCTTGACGAAAGTTTAACAAATATCATATATACCCTAAAAATCTCAAAAATTATCTAATGTACCCCTGAAAATTTCATAAATTATCGAGCTTAATCGAGCTTCTTGAGCCGAGTATACCGTGTTTGAACTCGGCTCGATATTGTTCACGAGCCGCTCGAGCTTGAGCTCGACTTGTCAACCATCGAGTCGAGCTCA
>WYDK02000080.1:3463297-3484294 GCA_009867345.2 Toxicodendron radicans
TTGATATTGTTGGTATCATGTATGTATGGTCTGTTCTGTTTAATTCATTTATACATGTTTAACATACATTGAACTGACTCCTTTAATTTACATTAAAAATAGAATAGATTAATTTAATATATTTGATCACACACAATAAATATTGAACAAATTAAAGATTGTACACATAAATATTGCAAAGATATAAATAAGTTAATTATTTGTTATATATATGGGTTATGTCATAAATTATCACCTACACCTATTAAAACTTTTAACCATTAAATAATACTTCATAAAAAGTTCCCATTTAGAGTTACCAAATTTCATACATGTAAGCAATGTGGCTAAAAAGAAAAATCAATAATTAGCAGTTGCATTGAGATAATACAAACAAAATTCCGGTCAATTTACAAATATTATAAAATATAAGGGCTACATAAAAACCATTAAAGAACGGAAAAAAAACAAAAAAAACAGATGCCCGGGTATCTCGCACCAAGCCACTAACTTTGTTTCAATACAAAACCCTAACCAGTGAAGCCCTTGATCTCTCAAAAACCCTAAATTCTGTTGTCAAACCAGAGCTTCAAAGAAGAGGTTCAATGGCTGAAACCAAGGACCCAGGAGAACCCACATTGCCTTCGAAGCGTAAACCCGATTTAAGTTGCGACGAGAACGAAAAACACCCAAACAAAACACAAAAGCTCCAAACACTGAACGACAATTCAGAAATTTCTGAAGACAAAACCCTAAAACGAGATAAAGAGTGCCTTAATTCAGATGCCCAAGCCAACGACAACGAAGACGAGGATGAAGAAGAGGAGGATGACGACGACGATGACGTGGAGGGTACTGGAGAGGCTGTTGTGGATAGAAAGGGAAAGGGGATTTTAATAGAAGAGGAAGATATTGACGATGATGATTCGAGTGATGGCGGCACTCAATCAGACGGTGACAGTGACTTGTCTGATGATCCGTTGGCGGAGGTTGATTTGGACAATATACTTCCGTCGAGGACAAGAAGGAAGGTAATTCAACCGGGGGAATATATTGCTAATGATCTTGGTAATGATGACGATGACAGTGATAGTGAGGACGAGGACGCGTGAGTTGCTGTAGGTTAGTTCAATTGAGTACAATTTAGTAGAATCCGGATAGGTAGTATTTATATTTGGATGATAATGCGTTAGTTTTCGAGTATCCACTGTCCATGAGCAATGCGACAATGTTGTAATTGAAACTGGTCTTTCTTTCATGTAATAATTTTACATATCGTTAAATCCTTGTATTGCCAATCGTCTCTGAATGCATTTGTGGATAGTCGATCTCGTTGTTGGTGGTGTTATTATGTTTTTTGCTTATCTCTAAATGCATTTGTTGATGGCATAGAAGCTAAGCAGCCAAGGAAGATTATTGAAATTCAAAATGCAATCAAGAAACTTTAAGAAGCAAAAGATGCATTTGTCTCATAAAATGGAATACCTAATGGGAAAAAGTAGGAAGTTCAATCTTTAAAGTATACGAAAACGAATTACTGAATTTAGATCATTCCCAATCTTAGTTATGTGAAATTATCTATTTCTGTGGTCAAATATTTCCACTTGTACTTTAGCTTGACTTATAGGAGTAAAGTTCTTTTCAATGTCTCCATGCTGAAAAAATGAGCACAGTGTTGTTCAATGGTTTAGCAAGTAATGGTGAAAAGTTGAGGTTCTGCTTATTTTTGCTGGTAGTGCTTTCACAGGGATACTAAAAACAGGGTTTGAACTGGATTAAAAGTGTGCGAGAGACGTTTAATTGTGTTAACAAGGATAAGGGACAGTTTGAGTTTCCCCTTTTTGTTTTCTAAAGAGTTATTGTTGATTTTTTTTCCTTAAAAAAAAAATTCTTTGAGGTTGCTTGTAAGTTTATTGCTTGTGGATCATGTATGTTGCTTAGGATTTTCCGTGCTTTCTTAAACTTTGGGAAGCTGGTTTGTTCTTGTCTTTGATTCCAGCTATGATGTAACTCACTTTGAAATTACCGATCTTGTCTTACAATTCTCAAGCATAAAACCTCAAGGCATGGATAAATTTGGTATTGAAAAAGAAAACTCTTGTAATCAGTTTACTGTGCCAGCTAATGATGTGTAAACATTTGGTTTGTCTCAGGGGAAACCTTTTTTAGAACTTTTTCCAGTTTGCACAATGCTTCATTGATTTATATGAGTAAGATTCAAATCATATCAAGCATCCAGAATATGTTGTTCTGAGAGGTCTTACTAAATGTATGTCACTGGAAAGGTAAAAAAAGAAACTTAAAACGTGTCCTCTGCCCAATGCATGGACCTTCTATTGGGTTTATGGAATTCAACTTTTGTGCCGTTCTACCATTCATGATCTCTGTGAGTTCTGCTTCTTGAACTTGATTTTCAAGCTACCTTTGTCTGGGCTTCCAGCTGACAGGTGTAGAGTTGATGCCTCAGACAACTAGCGGACCTGAACCTCAATGTTCTAATCATGTTCATATGACTTTTAGTTGCTAACTTATTAATGTTACTCTTCTGAGTTATGAAAAATAGTGCTAGATTTATGACATTTCCACTATGTTTTCAGAGTTCAGGTTAGCATTCTGCATGGTTTTTTTGTTTTTGTTTTGTTTTTGGAAAAAGAAATTCGTAATGTTATTTTCAATGTTTTTGTTCATTAATTTTAGGATTTAATGATTACTTTCTAGCTGTCTGAAGGATCAAATATGCTTTTGTGGTGCCTTATAACCTGCATGTAAGCTAACCATTTTATTTTATGTTTTCTTGTTTTTCAAAGGCCTGGACAAGAACTTTCGTAGGAAGATTTAATTTATGCTTTATTTGAAGTCTTAAATATCATAATGTTCAATGACTACCTTCCGGATCATCTAGTCACATAAGGGTCTAGCAATCACAATTGTTCTATATAAATCTGAGTTGGCACATAATTAGCTCTATTTTGGTTAGGGCATCAGAGTTTTCAAATTAGTTTAAGCTACTGCTGTGTGTTGGCATCATACTTCTGTTGATTTGATTCACCTGCTTGAGTTGCCTCTTTAACATGGTGTTGAGGAATATTGAACAAATGTTTTACTCTTGTTTATAAAATTCATATGATGTTATATTTAGTTTGCTTCTATGAAATTGAAAATTTTCATGGATAGGGTTGTAGTATTTTGTGGAACAATTTTTTTTTTCTTTTAATTTTTTCCCCGTGTTTGCAGTTTGCTCCCTTATCCCATCCCACCTTCAAATGTAAATCAAATCCCCCAACTCCAATGTGAATGAAATTTGGTTTGGTGACTCTTGTCTAAAACAAATTGTAATTTAGGTAGCAAAATTGACAATCTGGAATTTTTTTTTCTTGTTTCCATTTATCTATCGGTGTATCTTACAAGATTCTTGATGCTGTCACGACTTTCATGTTACTCTACATGAGGATAATGGTTCTGTTGTTCCTGTTAGATATAAAATATATTGGGCATTGGCAGCAATACCCTTTGTATGTGTGGAATAACTCTGTTTATTAGCGAAGTCGTTTTTATATTACTTGGTAGGCCTGGTTTAAAGTGTGCTTAAAGGTTGCTCGTAAGTGCTCAGACCTCAGTTTGTTTAGCATAATTACGCATGCCTCATGTGGATGAAGCACAAGGAGATAACATGGATTCTAATTTCTTATTTTTTTTATATGATGATGCAAATGTATAACCGCAGACTTGACTGCCACAGTTCTTAGTGGTGCCATTGACAAGTAAAAAAAATTAGACTTTTAAGTTAAAACTCTTTTCATATGGGATGAGTTTACCTTCGGATGAACACAGCTTCTGGAAAGATCTTATTATGCTGCATAGTTGTAGTTTCAATGTGTGAACAGTGTATTTTCAATTTCCTTTTACAGGTTTGTGTTGGATGAAATTGGATGGCAACTACATTATGTTTTCCGGCAATGTAAGGCATTGATCATGGCCAGACTCTTATGTAGTGGATGTTTGTTCATTGTTGCCAGATTTTCTGACATTTGTTGACAGATTCAACATTCAAAATTGTTCTGGTAGATGCTATTTTTTTCTGGTTATTCACTTATTTGGGCATCCATTGGGTTAGCTTGGAACTCTGAAATTTTTTTTGTTGTATTCGTTGGTTTTTAAAGATCCGCTGTCATATAATATTTGCCACCTCAAATGCAAGTGAATCTTTATAAATTCCCAATTCATCGAATCAGCATCAATTCAACAAAAATCAAGATTAATCATTTTCTACGGAATCGCAACTTACTTATTTTTGTTCCTTCAACCCAGTTCTTTTTTTTTTTTTTTTTGGACAGGTCATTAAGCAGAGCGCTTCTGGATTAGGCTTGTCCACTGGCTACCAATCCATGGTGTAGCTCTAGCCTGGGACATGCAGATCAATTATTTTATGGACGAGAGGATGCTTGTCCTTCGATGTTTAGGGCTGATAATTGACCGATGCTTTAGCCAACCTACCATAGGTCTATTATGTAGCCTAAAAACATGCATGGCCATGATGCTTAGGCTATTCTTATTCCAAGGGCCATAGTGTACAGTGTAAACTGCAAAGACCAGGTTAATATTTCATTCGGCCCTTCAATGGAACCCTTCTACTGATTTACAGATTTAGATATCAATGGAGCCCATTTCTTGGCTCATTTTGGGCTCTCTAGCAATAGTGGTATGCTCGCTTTACTCATCAGCTCTATATAAACTTGAAAAATAATTGGTGATTGCTTTCTAAAATGTAAAATTTAATAGAATTTTATATATGCTACCTCTCGCTGGATTTCCTTGAGAAATGATTGAGTTCTTTTTTTCTAATTCTGTCAAAAGTAAACCATGCTTTATTAGAAGACTTAAAACCTGAAGCTTCATTCATGAAACATCCCAAAACCCGAAGTGTGAGACTGGACCAGCTGACATGAGCACTATAGATATATATGCACATGAAGAATATGGCTAGGTTTTGGGTTAAGAAAAGGAGACCGACCATTTTTTTGTGGTCCTTTTCTTCTTCCCGCCCCACTCTTCATTGTCTTTGTTGAATTTGGTCAGTTGCAAAGACAAAGAGAAGAAAAAAAAAAAAAAAGGAAATGGAACTTGGACCACCAAAAGACACATCTGATGTTTCATTTCCCTTTCAATTTCGCCACAATCTAACCTCATTCCAAACCCAAAACCAAGGACCACAATCCATTCCCATGCGCTATTATGCTCATTTTCGCATGCACCTTCAATTTTTTTATATTCCCTCCAAACATTTCATAATTGTAAAATTAATCACCCACTAATCACTTAAATTTAAGTTTTTAATTTCTATTTAATGTTGGTTATAGAAGGGAGGATGGTAATTTGATAAAGTAGTAAACGACTTTTTCCCCACCCAAATAATAGCTTAATGATCATTTTCCACCCACAAACTTTTAAAATATCACTTTCTCACCCAAATGACACATTTTAAGGACACTTTCACATATATCCCACCAATAGTCGACTGATTCCGGAATCGTGGCTACCCCAAACCACCACCACTATTTTCTTCCCTGGTCATTACTCACCAAAACTCATGTAACCTTATTCCCGCGGATCTTGTCAATCATTGGCAATTGAACGATTAAGGTTTATGTAGCCACTCCTTCAAAGTCAAATTCTGACCAATCACGATCAACAAAAAGACTTACTGGCCTTCCCTCTCAAAAAATCCCAACAACATAGACCAAGTTTGCTCTCTATTCATCGATGAATCGAAAAATGTATTTTTTTTTTAGTGGAAAAGTGACATTAAGCAATTATTTGGGTGGGAAAAAGTTGTTAACTCTTTTGATAAAGTTGAGAGTTGTTAAGGATTTTAATTTTTTTTTTTTTTTTTTTTTAAATGGGGATAAGTTAAGCTGGTAAGATAATGTTTTTATTATTTTAGATTAACATGGTTTATGTACTTCACATGGCAGCAATGGTTGCAAATGATGAGGGGTGCATATGAAAATTGAAATGATGATGAGCACACACACTTTAAATTATTTTCTTCTCCTTGTAATTATATGCAAGTGGGGCTATAATTATAGTATTTGATTAGCCCAACCTTTTTGAATGCAAATTATTAATTATAAAATCCTCTAATTGATTTATTTATTTTTATTTTTTATCATATGCTCCAATTAACGTCATCTCTTATTACGTATTTTTTGTTTAGTTTATTTTGTGCAGTGCCAGACAAAAGTTTGGCTACTTGATTAATTTATTAATTAACCCATTTGTTTGTGTAGTGTACCACATATTCATTCATGTTAAACCCCATAATTTACTTAATCTCCTATTTGTTGAATGATTAATTCAAAGATTTGTGACACCAAACCTAACCCATAAAATCTCTTTTTCTTA
Organism: Toxicodendron radicans; assembly: GCA_009867345.2. Classification (NCBI taxonomy): domain Eukaryota; kingdom Viridiplantae; phylum Streptophyta; class Magnoliopsida; order Sapindales; family Anacardiaceae; genus Toxicodendron; species Toxicodendron radicans. Next base: position 3,469,679 of record WYDK02000080.1, read on the forward strand.
TTTGATTGTACCAAAATTTAGTTAACAATGATTTAAGAATGTCTAATCACGAGGAACCAACTAAACATTAGAGACAAAACACAGGAAGATACACATGAAATGGAGTTAGTTGAAATATAAATACAACAGTTGGGATTTTCCTAAACTTTCAACCAACAAATCATTCAATCAAAAATATTAGCCCAAATTAAAACTCGTGTATAATCTCGGTAAAGATAAGAGTGGGGTTGATTGACTAATAAAAAAGTTGAGGTTATGGTGATAGTGGTGGTGGGTTTTATAAAATGTACATAAATTTCTGGATGATGGGCTAGAACTAGATGGCTCAGTTGGATTGGAGACAAAAAAATGAAGGGAAAAAGAAACAGCTTATCCCTTCAAGCTTGGGGGGGACTTAGGGTTTCACACCAGCTATAAAATTTTTATTTGGGAAAGAAAGATGGTGAACATGGTTAGGTCAGGTGGTATATACAGCTCCGATGAGACCATTGAATAATAATATTAACAAAGAAAGAAAGGAATCATCAATCAATAAAGAAAAATAAACATTGCCCCCACCATCACATGGCTACTACCGACTACCGATCATCCTTTCTCCTTAGTGGCCCACTTTATAAAATTTTAAAATTATATTCAACTGAGTAGGTGAAATTTGGAAATACCTGATCCACACATCAACTAAATATCTTCCGCATGGCATAGCCCGCCACTGCCATATTTGACCGATCCTCTGCCTTTATTTACATTTTCAACAAAGGCCAATAGGGTATGTAGGCTGTAGCTTTGCCTTTGGGGTGTTTTCGGTTGGGAAAAATGTTTTATTATTATAAAATATTAAATTATTAAAAAAATAGATTATCTTAAGAATTTTTAATAATAGTATTTGATTAGATAATATTAAGAGTTTGTTTGACAAAGTATATGAAAATTAGTTTATAAGCAACTAATGCTTATAAGTTAATTTGAGTTTATAAACATTTGAAATTTAAACAGTTAAATGTTTGGTTAAAATGTGACTTATAAGTACATTTTATTATTAAAATGACTAAAAAATACATTAAATTATTTTTATCAAATAATAAAGTATATTAAATAAGGGTTTATGTTGTAATATAATTGGTCAAAGTGACTTATAAGCAGAGTGTTTATAAGTTAAAAAAAAAAAGTACCTCCCCCCCAACTTTTTTTTTTTTGGCTTATAAGTCTAACTGATAAGCTCAATTTTTTTATAAACAAATAGGTCAAATTGATTTTAATAGATCTATGAGGGCATTTGTGTTTGAAATTTTTATTAATTATGAGTAAAATTGGAATAAAAATTAGATTACCTCAATAATTTTTTTATTTTATTTTATTAGGAGGTTCATCCGGGCCAGCTTACGCTCACCTAGACTAATCCCCTGCCCTGAACAAGGCTTCCGAAATATGGGCAACTCTTGCGGTCCGTGGCTAACAATATTAGTTATTTTTCTTATGATTTGATTACCCCTTATATTACTAACAATAATCACTATTGATATTGGAAGATTACCGGAATCCTTTATTACTTGGTAAACAAACATGGTAATGACCGAATTAAAAGATATATTACCGAAGTAATTTTATTTTACCCCGAACCAAACACACCCTTAAGGTTTTATTTTTATGGACCTACGTATAAATTAATTAAGTTATCATATACTCTTGAACATGAAAAGATTAAATCGATTATTATCAGAGAGGAATATGAATATATATATATAATACATGATAATTTTAATCTTTCATATATATGTGAAAAATGACCATTAGTTTGGAGAATGAATGGTTACTTGTGGGTATTTGTCTGAGCTTATAAGATGTCTTATAAGTTCTAAAATCAAACTGACTTATTTGTTTATAAATATTTTGAGCTTAGCAAAAAAAAAAGAATAATAATAAGTTGGGGGAACCAAATTTTTTTTATTTTTTTGGCTTATAAGCTATTTTAACAAAGCATATTATCACATTACTCCTATTTAATATAATTTATTATTTGATAAAAAAAAATGTAGTACATTTTAATAATAAAATATACTTATAATGCTCATTTTACCAAACTCGTCAAGTATTTATCAGTCACTTATAAGTATTTTAACCAAATATATAACTGCTTAAATTTCAAATATTTACAAGTTTAAATTATCTTATAAATACTAATTTCTTATAAACTAATTTTCATAAACTCAGTCGAATAAGCTTAAGGATGTGTCAACATCTTTGTAGAGAGACACACCAATAAAAAAAAATATATATCTTATGATAAGAAGTTGGGTTCAGAGGACTAATGATTTCACTCCTTATCATTTAGGATCTGCAATCTTTGGGTGATTGATGAACAAGAACAACTTGTTATGTTATGTTGCCTCTGCCCTGCCCCCAATTATCTTCCCATCAAATAACACCTCCTCAACTGCTTCTTCCCTTGGTACTAATGTTCCCACTCATTCCAAATCAAATTCATAGCTTATTTATGTTCAATCATTTCTACTCGTACTTTTTTTTTTTTTTTTTTAAATTACAAGTCGATAATATATTGATCGTAAAAGTAAAAAATTGAGAAAAGAAGATAAGAAAACAAAGGAAATGGAGGGGAGTAGTGGAAATTGATTTTTAAGATTGGGTGATGAGAATTGGTGGCGAAGTGACCTGCAAGTGGATTGATAGGTAGGGGCAAAATTAGATGTGAATTGTGGGATTAAAGCAAAGCAAGAAGTGGGACACTCAAATAACACACAAACAAACATAGTTGATGTAAATAGCCCAAGAAAATGACAAAACGCTTCATAGTATTGGAATATGTCACCCAAAATAACAGAGAGAATCCCACATAACTTGCTTTGCTTACAAACATTATCCCTTAAATTTTTCTAAGTGTCTAACACTGGCTTACTCCTGAAAATGTCCTCACCACTGCCCACATTCAGAAGAATTGCAGTAAGGTTCCCCGCTCAGAATAATACTCTGTTGTGGTCATGGAAACAGAACCACAGAGAGTGAGGACTCAATTTTGCCCAGTTGTTGTGACCTAAGGACCAAAAAAAAAAAAAAAAAAAAAAGAAGAATTCCAAAAGTGTACGTCTCTTTGGATTAGATGAAAATTAATTGAAGGTGACAGATGGCTTAAAATTATAATCCAAAGAATAAGGACTTAACTTAAGGGTTAAGGGGGGGAAGTAATTCTGATTCCCAGTACAAAGATAAGGGTTTTTGACTTGAGGAAACTGGAGGAGGTAGCGTATATTCCTACAGAGTAAAATAAAGTGGAGAATTGAATTTGAGGGAATGGGTGTGGGCTGTGGCTATTAATTCAATGTGATGAATGATTGGAAACAACACAACCAAACTATCCAACTTTTACATAGTAGAATAGATTAGAATCACTTTTCTTTTGACAATATAAATGGGATAATCAATGACGTCAAATGTGGAATAAATAATAATTATATATTATTATTATTAAATAATTTTGGTTAGTATAACACGGAAGAAGGGAAGGTATGGTACCAAATTCCCTTGAAAAAACAAATCTAAATCCGATTATAGTTGCTTTCAGGAATGACCAAACACGTAACAAATAGTACAGTACTATCCATCTTGTTACTGTACTGTCCGGTTTACCCCCATTACCTTACATCCATCCACTCTCTTCAACACTACAACTGATCGTCGGATGAATCCCATCTCATCTCATCTCATTCCACGTCAACCAACGGTAGATAAATAAGGATCATTTAATTGATTTTATTTATTTATTAATCCATTAATATCAGACTCACATTTAAAGCAGTCTTAGATTTTGTCAAAAATCATTTTACTGAATTTCCTAATCATTATAAAACCTCATGATTCTGTTATCCACAATATTTAATATTAAATAAATAATTTTTTAATAAATTAAATTAGTTAATGCGTAAATAAATACTATACGTACAGTAAGTAAAGTGAGCAAGATAACTTAACAGGTGGAAAAATAAAATAAAAAAAGTAAATTTTCTGACGAACAAAAGTTGTTCATCTGCAGACGAAACTTCAACTCCATTCCTCTTCTTGAGAGTACAATTTTATTATACTCGCTTTCCATGATGATTATCTTTCATATTTAGGACCTTAAACATCATCCCGATTTTCCCACATGGATGTGTCTTCGTCAAAGTCCGCGAGTCGAACATACTCGCGAAAGTACAAACACAAGAATCTTATCTATATCGTGGCATTATCGTGATTTTGAGAAAAATGAGTGTCATTTATCTGACAGGTCATTACTGTTCTCTTTAGTAAGACTTTAGCAGAGAGAAAGGTCTCTCTTCGAAACCAGAGATAATGACACATGCATGATACCCCACGCAACGGTCAAGATTCCCTCAATTTTTCCATCAAAACAACATGGACCGTCGGATACAAAACCAGGGTTATTTGACTCGACCGTGGTTAAATAAGTAACTCTGGTTAAATACCTAAACACCCCCCAGAAAAAAAATAAAAAAATCAGAGTTTTGAGTGAGCTTCACTGAGTTAAAACTCTTGAAACAAACACAACAAACTCTTCCATGTCTTTGTGTTGTGTTTTAATTTTCTCTGTATAGGTTTTCTTTTTCTTTCCCTTGATAATCCTACTATTTTATCATTAGATTTTTCGATGTACTTAACGTTTTCCATTTATGGGAACGTTTGATTTTTCTCAGATTTATGAATTTCATCTGTTTTTCAATGTTTTTTCATCGTTGTAATCATTTTGAAGATGATCACTGAAGGGAAAAAGAATCTAAAATTTTCCTTTATTTTCTCTCTCAACAACCACCCTTTTTTTCTCGAGAAAATTCGAGTTCTTTCTCTCTTTATCTTTAGATCTTAATAATCTCGAAGTACAGGGAGATGTAAAACAATCCCATTGGTTTTTGTAATCATTTTCTAATCTCTCAGTACTGAGCGGTTTTAGATCTTTAGATCTGGTCTCAATTATTGAAGATTTTAGATAACTTAGGAAGATTCCCGCAGAATTAGATCTGGGTTTTATTTAGCAAAGCTTTGTCATCTTTTTTTTTTTTTAATTTTCTCGGTAAAGTTGTTATTTTTCCGCGAAAAAAGTTGTTTTTTTCTGGAAAAAAAAGTTGGGGAGTTGGGGATTGAATGCTGAAAAAAAGATGAATTATTTTCCAGACGAGGTAATAGAACACGTGTTCGATTTTATAACATCACATAAGGACCGAAACGCGGCGTCGTTAGTGTGCAAATCATGGTACAAAATCGAAAAAATGAGCAGACAAAGAGTGTTCATCGGAAACTGTTATGCGATCAGTCCGGAGAGAGTGATCGCCAGGTTTCCGGAGCTCAAGTCCTTGACGTTGAAGGGTAAGCCGCATTTTGCGGACTTCAACTTGGTCCCACATGATTGGGGCGGGATACTTTACCCTTGGATCGAAGCTTTTGCCAAGAGTAGAATCGGCTTGGAGGAGTTGAGGTTGAAGAGGATGGTGGTTTCTGATGAGAGTCTCGAGTTGCTCTCGAAGTCGTTCTTGAATTTCAAGGCCTTGGTTCTTGTTAGCTGTGAAGGCTTCTCCACTGATGGGTTGGCTGCTGTAGCTGCCAATTGTAGGTAAGAAAAAAAATAAAAAATCACTTTGCTTTTTATTTGATTGTGCTTCTTTTGTGCGGTTACTTTTGGATTTCTTTTACGTGTTTGTGTTTGGTGTGATTTGTGACTTTGAAATGGTTACTATACGGGTTTGTTTCACATTCACATTTATCTTGTTGTAAAGTTAGATTTATGCTTTAGTTATAGTTATCATTTGTCTGGATTCTTGGTTGTGTTGATTGAAAATCCCTCTGGTTTGATTGAGCTACAGGAAGTAAATGAGGTTGTTGAGGATTGTTTAGCTTGTTATTTCTATAGCATCTCATATTCTATTGTCGATGTTAGCTGTGATTGTTGAACAATTGTTCATATGGCTAGTTGTTAAAGTGAAAGTTATATTCACTTGAAATTGGCGGAGATTTGTAAGTGATGCTGATCAGGTCTTTATTATTTTAGCTTCTTAACTATGTGTTTACTTTTCAGTGATCTCCGGGGAGTTTTTAGTTTGAATTGAGCAAGCTACTCACTGCTTTTTTAAATATTGGAAAAACCTGTTTTTAGTATTTTATCAGACCATAACTTTTTATTGTCTACTGATCAATATATTGTTTACTTGGATGGACTATTTCCATGTAAGCTCCTCAATATAAGGATGCTGGTAAACATGAAGTATAGGATTTGCCTAATTTTTTTCTATTATCTGCATTCTAGGTTTCTTAGGGAGCTGGACTTGCAAGAAAATGAAGTAGAGGATCATAGAGGCCATTGGATTAGCTGCTTTCCTGAAACTTGTACTTCCCTTGTCTCCCTGAACTTAGCATGCCTCAAAGGGGAAATAAATTTGACAGCTCTTGAGAGACTTGTAGCAAGGTCTCCTAATCTCAAAAGCTTGAGGTTAAACCGGGCAGTGCCTCTTGATGCGCTCCAAAAGATACTGATGCGAGCTCCTCAACTAGTGGACTTGGGTACTGGGTCCTTTGTACATGATCCAGCTTCTGACGCCTACAACAAATTAAAGGCTACCATTCTGAAGTGCAAATCAATAAGGAGTTTGTCGGGTTTTTTGGAGGTTGCTCCTCGCTGCCTGTCAGCTATTCACTCAATTTGTCAAAATCTAACCTCCTTGAATCTGAGCTATGCCCCCGGCATTCATGGAAATGATCTGATAAAGCTTATTCAGTACTGCAGGAAACTTGAGCGGTTATGGGTATGATCTTCTAACCTATTCACACTTGAGTTACTGAATATAAAATTCTGATCAAAATTAGATGAATGATAATAACTTCTATAATCTCTGCAGATACTGGATTGTATTGGAGATAAAGGATTGGGAGTTGTAGCTTCCAATTGTAAAGAGTTGCAAGAATTGAGGGTTTTCCCATCTGATCCCTATGGGGTTGGCAATGCTGCTGTAACGGAGGAAGGTCTAGTTGCCATATCTGCTGGTTGCCCAAAGCTTCATTCATTGTTGTACTTCTGCCAGCAGATGACTAATGCTGCTCTTATAACTGTGGCAAAGAATTGTTCTAATTTTACCCGCTTCAGATTGTGCATCCTTGACCCTACAAAAGCTGACCCTGTCACCGGGCAGCCCTTGGATGAAGGTTTTGGGGCAATTGTTCAATCTTGCAAGCGTCTAAGGCGTTTGTCACTCTCTGGCTTGTTAACTGATCGGGTTTTCCTTTACATTGGAATGTATGCTGAGCAGCTGGAAATGCTTTCTATTGCTTTTGCTGGGGACAGTGACAAGGGAATGCTCTATGTCTTGAATGGGTGTAAGAAGATTCGCAAGCTAGAAATCAGGGACTGCCCCTTTGGTGACACTGCACTTCTAACGGACGTGGGAAAGTATGAAACAATGCGATCCCTTTGGATGTCGTCCTGTGAAGTTACCCTTGGAGGCTGCAAGACACTTGCGAAGAATAAGCCAATGCTCAATGTGGAGATCATAAATGACGATGATCAGATTGATTTTAGCTCTGATGATAGACAAAAGGTAGGGAAGATGTACTTGTATCGAACATTGGTCGGGCCGAGAAAAGATGCACCAGAGTTTGTGTGGACTTTGTAAGTTCGACCTCAGTGCATCTGTGCAGGTCGGCCAATTGTTTCCCTGTTCTTCAGTAGTTGTACTTTTCTTAGGCCAGCTGATTTTTATGGATTTCTAGGCTGTTGGTGATTTAGTTGTATGCACTCTTTTGTTTAATTTATGGGAGATTTGCTACTTGTAATCGATGTTACTATAATAGATTTGTGTTAGTATTGCCAAAATCAGTTACAAGTATCATCCATATTGGTTTTGGTGGTTCTTGTTTGAAAGGGAGAAATTGATGCCTAGATAGATTGTGGGCAACTGATTACAGAACAGGTAAATCTCCTACATAGGCTACCATGACTTAATAATTATGGAACGCAACATAAAGAACAGTAATGGGATAGCATTTATTGCGAGCTAGGCACTACTGGCTATATGTTGTTTGCTTGTATATGCAGCAAAGCAGAGTAACTTTTAGCTACATGCATTACCATGGCTTGTTGCTTTAATGGAGTCAACAAAGTTGCTGCTTGAATATCTTTTTGATAGGTCAAGACGTTGGTTTGGTACTGAATAGTGAATACTAATCACGTCAAACAACATAATAGCTAACTCTTCAAAGGTAAATGATAGTTTGGGCGTGGCTTCGTTTAATCACCAAAGTTATGTTGTTTGATAAATGATACTTATTTGATACTACGATATAATATACTTGGACTAGCTAGGGTGAGCAAATTATTAATTAACAAATCCATACTTGTTACAAATCCTTTTAAAATTTCTTAAAATTGCCCGCCCGAAGTAAAACCAAAAGAGTCTAAGGCTCGTGGCATAAACGGTCTTCTTAAAAAGAATTACTGCAGTAGTATAAAGGGAAAAAAGTGAATATGTGGGTTATAAAGGTTTGGACATCCTTTCTTGACAACCAGTTTTTCAATGTGAGTTTTATCCAAGCCCATGAAAGACTCACTATCCAGTTCAATTGTTTGAGTTATAAGATGATTACTATCAAATGTTTGAGTGATAAGTTGACCTTGAGCCCGGACTGCTACCCTAAAGAAAGGCGGATCTATGGGAGATAAGGGGATCTACGAAGTCACCCAAGAGGTATAAAGATCGATGTGGATGTCAATTGTGAAAGCGTGGTGGCTTGAACACCCTTTCTTGATAAGCCAGTTTTCTAAGGTGAGTTCTATCCAAACCCATGAAAAACTCACTGTCTAATCCAATTGTCCAGAAAGAGAGTAAGATCAAACCCACTGTTCAGTTTAATTATTTGAGTTATTAGATGAGTTTCTATTAGATAATGTCTAGGAGAATTTGCAAGGCATTATCGCATTGAGTTTTTGAGTTATATTATGATTCCTATCAGATAATGTCTAGGAGGATTTGAAAGGGTACTGGTAAGATTTGAAAGGCATTATCGCGTTAAGTTTTCCAAGGTTTAGCCAAGCCTTACCTCAGGACCCCGCTACTCCTATTTGGTTTGGTGTTGATACCCCACGAGACTTCAGTGATGAAGCATTCTCATAGAGGTCACTGATATTTTTATCTTTTATTTTTTATTTCGACAGATTAGTTATGGAGCTTGAATACTTATAAATCAAATAATGAAAATTATTGGGGGCAAAGCTCTCATTAAACAGGAGGAGAGATTTTACAGAGTAAGAACATAAAAGCTGTATTTATAAAGACAGATCCTGTTTACAAGTTCAAAGAAAAACAATATCTGATTAAACTGGGCATACATCATGGAATTATTACAGGTATGGAAAACAAGAGAAAACACGAATGACTAGATTCCACATTCATGAGCCATAATGGAGAACTGACCAAAGCAGGTTCACTAAAGACGCAAACAAATGTAGCGAAACCAGAAGCATAAAAGGAGTAACTTGTCCTTAATGCAACCATTATAGAAAGAAGCAGCATTCCTCCATCATACAACAGCAACAAAGCGCAGCCAAACTGCAAAGCAAAACAAAATAGAGAGTAGTTGAGATTCGAGACATCAAAATACAAAAACAGTAGATAGTTGGTGATACAGGATAAGAATTGAGCATATCAAGATGTAATAGATCCCTGCCCATGAAAGGTTGTGATTTCGCAACAACTTGCCAGAAGTTTAAAGTAAATTGTAGCCCAACATTTCATATAGAAGCAAATCCTAGTAGTAAAGATCTAAACCCAGCATTACATGTTCCTCAGGAATTTCTTTGCTAATAACTGACAGTGTTTCAACCAACATAAGTTATTTCAGTTTCTTATGAGAAAAGATAACTGCGGATTTAGCAACCCTAAACAACTAATAACTGATCTTAGGTATTAACAACCTTCAGAAAACTATAATTGTTTCGTCTGTGTAATCACTTTTGTATCCCTTCGAAATACACCAACTTATATATAAAGAATAAACATCTCTTAAACTCAATTGATTACAATCAAATAGGAAGAGCAATTCCCAGATACATTTACACTGGAAATAGGTATATGATCTCACATGAAATAGAGGCACATGACAATACTAAACAAACAAGGAGTGCCAACAAAACCAATATTTAAACATAATTCTCATCCTAATCTAAAAAACCAAGGAGTGCCAAATAAACCAGTTCTTAAACAAACCTCCTTCAGTCTAAGGATTGGGAGATCAAAAAATAAGATTCCTTAGAGAACTTCTTCTATAGTGTGAAGACAAAGCAATGGAACGAGAATACCTTCACCCACTGACTGTGAACTGAACACATCCTTAATTTCTTTCCTTTCCTCTTCAGAATGACATGACTAAGGTAGAAAGGAAACAGTCACTAAACTATACTCACCTCTCCCACACAACAACGTTTTAACTCTTTTATGTTCATCAAGAAGAAAAAGAAATATACCACCTTCATAGATAATCCCCAATAATCTCTTGATGGTAACATTATACAGTTTTAATGCCAAAAATGATCAACATTGCCATCAAAGCATATTTGTTGACAATAATTATAAACATATAACCCATACATAGGACCAGAATTTTAATCTACCCAATTCACTCAAACTTAATATAGAAAATTAGAAATGCATGGCAAATATCCCTAACAAACTACATCATAGATAAGAAACCAAAACCTTTATCCAATGAAGGTGTTTCTTATAGCTATATCCTATATATTAACAAATGTACTCAAGACACTAAATACAAACAGGCAGATGTTGCATGGAAGCATTATCCACAGTCCTGGAGATAATATACGGATATGTCACTTTTGAAGAGCTAAATACATTACACCTTTCATCATTCAACTTTTTAAATCTTCATAAGAAAACACTTCAAGAAACTAATAGCAGAATCCATGATTAAACAGTCACAAACACACCCATCCATGTCAACAAATATATCCACTCAGAGACGACCAGGAAATAGCCACAGCAATCAGAGAGTGAGAGAGTAGATACTACTGATCACCAAACCTGTCCTAATAGGTAATGAAGACACTCAAAAAGAGAATTTTTTTTTTCAGAACTCTAAAATTTAAACTGGAAATGAAAGATCAAAATTTTAAATGAAATGAAAATCGTATAGGAATAAATCATAAATCAATTGACTTCACAAGAAAGAAAAATGTGTAAACACATGTTAGTATGTTACATTTTTCCATTCCACTATACTAAGGTCTTAAATAACATGAATCCCAAATAATAAAAGATAAAATACAGACATACCAGCCTTGTAGAAAGGAAGCACAACCAGTATCATTGTCCTGGTAATGATAGTGCTCGTAGTAGCCGTACTGTGGTTGACCAGGACGAGGTGGCGGTGGAGGATACCCTTCAGCAAAATACCCTTGGTACCCTTCATATGGACGTTGCCCTGGCGGAGGGTAAGGAAACCCAGGCGGCGGCGGGGGTGGTGGATACCCCTCGTACGGCGGTGGTGGCACTGATGGGTACCCAGGTGGTGGTGGTGGTGGTGGATAGGGAGCTGAATAGCCTATAAAAAAAAAATAATTAGAATCAATAATTAAATTTCATATCATAAGATCATCTAATGGGATGATAAATAAAAGAAAAAAAAAAAAAAAAAACCTGGAGGAGGGTAGGGGTCGTTGGGAGGTCTGTGGTAACTCATATTGAAGAGTTTTGTGAATCGATAAAGATCGATTGGAGTTTGAGACTGGAATTGGAACAGTTGGTGATAATTTTGGTGGAGAGAGATAGATAGATATACAAATAGTTTCAGTTATACGTTTAGAAATCTTGTTACGACTGACGGCTAAGTGCCAAGCTGTATACAATCACGTTTTGCCATGTCATCAGTAATCTTTTATTAACTTAACTAAATGTTTATTTATTTGAGATCTTGATGTCATCCTCCTCCTCCTTCATTGTCAAGTGTTGTGTTTTATTTTATGTATTCATTAGACAATATGAATATACGTACAATCAAACACTATACTCGGCCTACTCAAATTAGCCCAGTATATATTACTGGCCCATTCTAGTATTTAAAAGGCTCCAAATGGGCTTATGCAAATTAGCCGGTCCAACAGGAACATTTGGTTGTGAAAATGACAAAATCGAATTTTACTTAATTATAAATTAGAAAAAATATCTGATAATTACTATTATATTAAAGGGATAACTTCCCCCAACAATTTAACCATTCAATTCTATTGGGGCACATCTATAGACACCCAACTTAATCCAAAACAAAATTACTTAAACATTATTATGTATTTTTTTGATATTTATATATAATTTAAAACTAAGATTACTCACCGTTCGACGTCTAACAGTATAATCTTCTTTTTATTAAATTAAAAACTTTAAAGGTGTGTTTGATTCAGGGAATATTAAATTATTGAGAATGTTAGATTACCTTGGTATCAAAATGTTATATTACTAAAAAAGTGTTTTGTTGGGTGTAATTAATGGGTGAATATGTTATATTGATATGTTTGGTTAGAGAAATAAATTGATGGGTATGTTATTTAACTTACTTAAATGCCCTTATTTTTTTTTAATATTATTATTAATTAAACTATTTTTTAACTCATACATTTTACAAGTTAGTTAAAACACCCCCACAATTAAAGTTTTAAAATTCACCAAAACACCCCACCCACCCAAAGCACGCTGAAAGTAACCAAAATGAGCTGACCAGAAACTACCAAATCTAGCGCAAATGGCTAGATCTATTCGATCGTCTTTAAGAAAGACATTCAGATTGTGATTGTCGTTAACGACAAGATCTGATCGGAAATTGTTAGATTGGCGTCCGATAGTCGCTAAACGTTGATCGGAGACTGACGGTCTACGGCCAGTGACAGTGAAAGGGATGGTTGTCGGTGATAGGGTATTCTGATAAATTAATTTTAAAATAAGGGCATTTTGTTCAAAAAAATTTAATAGTTAGAACAAATTTGTACAAAATTAATATTTTTCAAATAATTTTAAAATAATTAAGAAAATAGTAATAATAAAATTATCTCTTATATTATCAACCGTATTTTATTATTAATAATAAAATATTATCAAAATATTTTATTATTTATCAATCAAACAAAAAAAAAAAAATTAATAAAAAATAACATTACTCAAATGATCTTTGAAACAACCAACCAAACACGCTTTGAATAGAAGCTTCTATGGCAGGATGACACGAAGGCTTCTTATAGAAACTTTTATGGCGTGATGACACAGAAGGCTTTGATGAATAGAAACTTCTATGGCGTGATGACACATCCGTACAGTTTTTAGTTAGTTGATAAGAACAAGACGCGGCTAAGTCACCAAGTTGGTCAATCCTAAACCGCGTATTCCATTTCTTAAATCAAACGATTATAACATCATCATGTGCATCATAGTCCATTAGTTCTGATATAAATACTCATGCCTTCATTTATTTCACCAAGACGGAAAAATCTCATTATTTTTATTACTCTGCCATCAAACCCCTCAAAGAAGAACTTTCTTGCATCTCTTATTCAAAGTTTAAACCAAAATGAACGGCACCAACCAAGAATCACAGCCTCATTATCCTTCTGTTTCTTCTCCCCTTTCAAATAACGAAACTAGTTCAACCAGTGCTCAAGAAATGCAATCTCATCATCAGCAGCCAGCTGCAGCTCCAACGTCGCCTCCTTCTGCGCCGGAATCTACAGTCACAGATGCTGAGAAATGGGGGACTCATGTGATGGGAGCACCTGCTGTGCCCACATGCCATCCGGACAACAAGAAAGCAGCCTTGTGGGGCGCTTCTGCTGATAGTCAGGCTCAACACCATCATCATCCTTACGTTCTGTACTCTCCCGTTGAGAAACCAAGCAGTAATCCCATGGAATCCATTCTCAATGTCTTCAATTCTTGGGGCAATAAGGCTGAAACCATGGCTAATAATATTTGGCACAATCGTAAGTTCAAAATAAACTATTACTTGTATTAGCTTCATCAAAAGTTTTGTACCCTTTTAATTAACATTGTTTCTGTTGCTTGCAGTTCGAACGAACTCATCGGTGCCTGAAGCTGCGTTAGGGAAGATAAGCCTGAAAGCGAAAGCATTAACGGGAGGTGGATTCGAGACGATATACAAGCAAACTTTCACAACATATCCAAATGAGAATCTGAAGAAGACATTTGCCTGTTACCTGTCAACATCAACTGGACCTGTAGCTGGAACTCTGTATCTCTCAAATGTTCATGTAGCTTTCTGCAGTGATCGTCCCCTGTCTTTTACAGCACCTTCCGGCCAGAAGACTTGGAGCTACTACAAGGTAAAGTAACTTTTCAATCCATATACATGAACATAACCAGCATAAAATTTATGTTTAATTTTATTTGAGTCCAGTTAAATATATAACAACGAATGGTTTTTGAATTACAGGTTATGGTACCTTTGGCCATGATTGCCACCATCAATCCTGTGTTGATGAAGGAAAATCCATCAGAAAAATACATCCAGATTGTTACTGTTGATGGACATGATTTTTGGTTCATGGGATTT
>WYDK02000080.1:3517767-3534169 GCA_009867345.2 Toxicodendron radicans
GTATGCTCTGATACCATGAACAGGAAAACAAAGATATAATATTTGTGAAAAGATTCACTTACTTTTCATCAATCGAAATTGAGTTTATATACAAAACTAACTGAACTAAGTAAGTAACTAAGCTTAATTTAACTTAGCTTAACTAATAAGCTACTTATTGAGCAATTACACAAACACCCTCAACAATACATATAATTCAACACTCCAAGCCAATTTCAGAATCATATGTTACGTAAATGGCAAGCATTCTTTGAAGGAAAATGTTTCACAGACCTTGGTAAACACGCTCGACTCATTAAGAATGCCTTTAATTTTTTGGGTTGTGCCGTGTAGAAACAATCAAACAACCCTGGAGGCGCGCTGGAGCAACTCAATGGGCTTTGCTAAAATCTTGCACATACAATAATATATATGTATATATTACCGTTGGCATTAATGAAACTGCCTTCTGCCTAGAAAGTATATTTGACGTATTGGCGATTCCCAAGAACACTCATCATCATTAAGCCTCCCAAAACCGCATGCATATACAAAAACAGCCGATTTCATCAGGACAAATGCAGTGGTCAAATAATCTTTTCAAGATGCAATAAAATCTTGATCAATATTGAATGTCATAGCATGTAACATTATATTTTACACTGATCTTCTGATATGTGTTTTATAATATATATAAATATCTAGTAAAAAGACGTGATTGCAACAATGATAAACAGGTTGACCCTCTTTGATCTCATCAGTCATCAAACAATCCGCAGATAATTCAGATTTCCTGGGATGGCTTAAGTATTGATAAATTTATGTATATATATATAAAAGATCAGTTACTAAAATTTGATAGGAATTTCGATGTTCATGATGTCTCGCAAGCCCAAGATCTGAAAACCCCATATATAATTAATATTCACTGATTGACTAAAACTGTAAAATAGAAATTTTACTGGTTGACAGTTGCAATTAATAGTTACTTAATTGTAGAATTGTCTGGTTTTGCCAAGTTGGAGAATGGACAACACTGATTAACGATGATCTATGAACCAGCCTGTATCCTGTACAGGGTAACATGGTTACCTGGGAAGCTGGATAATTCAATTTCTTGTTAAACTATATATATAAATAGCATCTGTGAAGGTGACAGATTTATGATGATCCTGGTGGGTTTGAAGGCAGATCCACAGACAAGAACTGGAATTTGTTTATATATATGCTTCTCCTCTGTGAACTTCACCTAATTTTATTTAGTTACTGGCAAACATACAACCGTTTATTTAGGTATTTGCACGTGCACTGGAACACCCCTGACTTTCAAATGGATAAAACTAAAAGCTGAGATTTAAACCATCATTTAAGCTTTTAGAATATTCAGAAGTGCTTTTGTAAAAAGTATTTTTTTTATTTATTAAATAATTTTTAGTTAAACTAAGTAAAATATTTCTCGAAAGTGTTTTCTATAAAAACTCTCCCTAAGAAATTCAAAACATTTTTGGAAACCACGAAACAAATACTGTATCTAAGAAGTGTATCCATGGAGTCTCAAAATTTAATTGGTCATTAGTCCATGCCTTAAAAGCGAGTCGACGAGCCCTGTAAATACATATTCTTTGTATATAGTCGACATGGAAATAATTAACACATACACGTGCGTAGACTTGAAGAGTTAGATGAATGGATCAGCCTGGCAAGTCAAGAGCTGAGATTTCATTTCATAAACAAAAAAAAAAAAATGTCGTAAATGGTGCCATCCAGTTGTCAACTAAAACATCAATTCTGCGCAACACAAAAAATGGTCCATCGCATTCGCACCCTCAAATATTTTTACCTTAATTCGAAAGTGATCACGTTCCACTAAACAAAGTGAAAAATATTAGCTTTTGACTAAGAATTGAGCACAATCCATGCACAACTGGGTTAAGTAAAGTAACAAAATTTGGTGGGAAATTTCAACGAGCTCCTTTAACTATGCAAAGACTTCTACGTCTCACCATGTGAGCTATGTCTCGATCACTGAGCTTCCCCATTGCAAGATTCTCTCTCTGAAAATGGAGATGCATTAACATTTTACATATATACATTCATTTCATAGATATCTCTCTGCATTTTCTAAATGCTTTCGAGAAGCTTCGCGGGCTTCTTCTTCTCTCTCCTTTCTTTTGCCAGTAAGTCTTTTTTCAAGATCGATCCTGCATTTCTTTCATGTTTTCAGGATCAGTTTGGATATAGTTTGTCAGTTTATTTAATATAAATCTACCTGCTATTGCCCACCTGCTTTTCTATCTCTTTCAGTGATCCCATTTAAAGTTTCTTTTATATTTATGGTGTGTCAACTAGTGGAATTAAGTTTCAGTTCTTTTATTGTTTTTTCTTTCTGGCTCAACTATATTATGGTCTTTCTGTTCTTATTTATTAGGCATGCCCATGTGTTCTTTATTCAACTTCTTTCTACATTTACGTGTCTTTTTAATGGAAATGAAAGGGGGAAGAGTTGGATGATTGATTAATAAGTATTTGTCCGTAGGATGTTATGCTTGAGACGATTCCCCAGCAGAAACAATGGGGTGCAATTCTTCAGTATACGCACTGGGGAGGAAGAAGAAGGTGATTATCCCCGAAGCGGTGGTGTTTGTTCCCTCTGTGAAAATTCCTGCGCAATCTGATATTCAAAGGCCACTTAAAGGTCTAATTCCGCGGCAGCTTCTAGATAGGTTGGTTTGTCTCAGGAACCAGATTGTATTAGTGGCCGAGGATACTGGTAATCATCAGTTTTCATAATCCTGTTGGTTCTTTTCTTGTTGTTTGAATTATATTGGTTTTCTTCTAAATAGAAATTTTGATTCCTGCAGATGGATCTGCAATTACAGAACTACGTCGGGCGCTCGAGGAGTACTTGTCCCTTTTACTTGGGCTCACCAAGAAAGGTACTAGAATATGCATCTCTTGTCACTCCCTCTGTATCTTTCATTCGGTTTCTGCCATAACCAATCTTGATGTATTGCAGAACATGGCCTCGAGGACTTGGTAGAATTCAGGTGGAAAAATCTGGAAGATGGCAGACAAGTAAGAGAGTGCACAAACTATTTTTGCTGGTTCTTCTGTGTTACTTACATTATACTAATCCGATCATAATTGGGATTCTAATGCGTTTAGCAGGAAACCTGCGTGGCAAACTCCTGGTTTGAATTACTCTCTGTCGTTCACATGATGGCTATGCTTACATTATCAGAGGCCAATACATTGATGATCCCCAAGGACTACTCTGGTTCGGGTGTGAGGGTTGTATCAACAGGTCTATAGTTTTTTTATTCGCAGGCCTTTCTACGTTTATTCTTCAATTACTGATGTTGATGAAAATCTTAGCTGATCAATGATCATTTCTAATATTTACTATCAGATTGCAAGAGAAATGCTGTTGATTTACTGCTTAAGGCTTCGGGATACTTGGAATTTTGTGTCAAGAATGTACTCGTTCACATACCACCTGATATGAGGTATGTTGGTAAATCATAGTTAAGGTTCTGTGCACAAACTCTGATTTTAATTTTTTTTCATTGAGAAATTATATATGATTTCAGGAATAGCTTGCCAAAAGATTTTCAGGATGGTGTATTGGAAGCTATTTCCATTCAAGCACTAGGCCAGGTATTCATTTAGTCCTCGATGTCTCCAGAAAAGTTGTCATCTAAATATCACCAATTCTTTATGGTGTTTAGCATCTGGTGTGCTTCTATGAATATCTGATCTTATTGAAAATATCAGGGAACTGAAATTCAACTTGGTTTAGCTGTTGAAAGTCAAAAGGCCACCTTATCAGTCAAGAGGAGGTTGGCATGTGAGCTATTAATCTATTTTAGTCAGGTGTGTAATAAATTATCCAAAACTCATTGTTGCAGAATTTGATAATTAAGGAGATTCACTAACAAGACTTGAATAACTTTTCAAGGGAATTAAAGATGAAAGTATATTTTTTATTGTTTCCTATGTAATGATCTCTTATTTATCCTATTTCTCCAATCTTCCATTAGGCTTATCAATGCTTGTCTGGATGTGACATGAATCACGGTTATGGAAAGAAGCATATGTGGTTCATCAAGTGGAAATTTCTTGAATCAAAGGTTTTTGATACTTCATTTCTCTGATTCACCATATATACATATTTCTGTTGCTGCAATTAATAAATTATCGATATCAAAGTCTAATTACTCTGCAAATATCATCAGGCTGCAGCTTACTATTACCATGGTCTTATACTCGACAAGGGTAGTGAACCGTCTTGTCATGTTAGCGCCGTGTGTTGTTTTCTTGCCGCGGAAGAACTTCTGGCAGAGAGCAAAAGGGTCTGCTTAAGCTTTTGTCTTGCAGCTCCTATAACCAGGTTAGTTTCTACTTGGTTACCTGCGGTGATTTTTTTTTTTTCTCTTTTTCTTACTTCGTAGTTCAATCGTATTTCCATTTTGATTTTGTCTTGGCAAGATCTCCTCCACTTTGGGGTGCTATGAAGCATTTGCATCAGAAAATACCAGAAGTTGCATCAAGGAAGTCTCAGATGTATGGTTATCTCTTAGAAGAAGAGAAGTAAGGGTCTCCTATTTTCTATGTAATTTTAGTTTATTGTATTCATTCTATAGCTCATACGTAAATTGCTTCACTTAAATGATGCAGGGCTCTTCAAGCACCAGAGCTACCAGATTTCCAACTCTCACTAAGACCTGACGACTATGAATTGCCAGAGATGGATCAAGCTTGGAACAGAGAAAAGTGGGAAATCGAGGGCCACACCCTGAAAGAGCACCTCAAAGATTATGAAAACGGCATTGAAACTGAATAACACACCCCTCTATTGCTTCCTTTTTCTTCATTTAATCTGTAGTTGAATATATGTTGTAATTTTTGCCTGCAAAACTTCATTGCTTTCTTTTTCGAGCTAATATAATACTACAGAATAGCAACGGGCAAGGATATTGATTCTCTGGATCTTTCTTAACCATGTCTGTGTAAATGTTCAAATGTTCAGTTCATTCACTAGCTTCTTTAATTTGAATCTACCAGCAATATCATTGTATAACATTTACAAAGTTGTCTGCGAGAATATTTAATGAAAATTGAAGGCCAAACACATTTCCAATTCTGAAAAAGTCATTCCATCATGAACTATGAGCCTATAATATGCTGAAGCTGAAATTTTACAACTATATCCTGGAACTGTGACATTCTTCTCTTTTACAGTCCCAATCTTAAATCTCATCCCTCTTTCGTTCATCTCTCAGTAGCTGGACACGTGAATTTCTTGGCAGCCATAAGTGCAAGTGCCAAATAGGAGAAGAAACCCAAGTAAGATAACACAAGAGATATCATTACTCGGTTGCAAAATTTGCTGAGGCTGTCACAAACAGCCGTCCAACCAATTTTTTCTTCTCCATATTTACTCACATAACCAATTGCACTCGCCGCTGCACATCCAGATATCAGCAACACCATTATCACCTGCAACACCAATTTTCTTAGTAGACATACTGAAATTTAAGTTACAACCTTTAGTTTCACTTTCAATTTAGAATTTGCTTACCATGTCGTGAAAAAATAGATAAAAACACTTCTTGAGGTGTGATTCTGAACGGCTAATAACGCAAACAAAGATTAGTGATAGAAACGAGAATATACATGCTGTTATGTTCGCACCAAGCAAGAACCTGCAACATAAAAAAATATAGGGAAATTTCTTTATTAGTAAAATACCCAATTTACGAAATGTTATTGTCAAAATAAAATGAAAGAATGGTATTTAATTACCTCATTGAGGAACAGTCACTGTAAGTGGCAACAAATTTGATCCCAAATAGCATAATAGTTTGGGTGCTGGTGAGCATGACAGAGATTGCGGCCAAGGTGAAAGCAATGGCTAGAATTCTGAGCATGACTTGGGCCATGAAGATGCTTCTTTTGGTTGAAGATTTGACTGCTATTTCTGATGCCATTAGAGAGCCTTTTGCCTGAATTATAGAAAAAAACTTGCAGAGCAAAATCTGGGGGCGCCCGGGTACCCTAATAAATAAGATTTAAAGGGTTATCTGATGTTGGCGATAGGAAAAACCCACAAGTGGAAAACAATCTAAGTTGATTATTATTATTATTGTAAGATGTAGAATAAGCTGAGATTTCTAGAGAGCTAAAAATGGCAAAAACAATAATGGTGGTTGAATTTTGGTTCCATTATAAGTCAATCCAGTCTTTGATTGGGATTAGCTGAATTGTTTCACTGTCTTGCCCTTGCCAAAAGAATTTTACAAATCAATTTAAATTAATAAAATTGCGTTAAGAAGTTCTATAGTGACTGGATCAGCAGATTTCCTGGATTATGATCCAGATCCTACGTGAAAAATGCAAACAAGCAAATTATCCTTAGGATTTGCATATCGGGTTTTGAGATGACAAAAGATTTTTAGTAATTATCTCATAGTTTTTGGATAACTAATTGGATTATGCATTCTTCTTTTTAAAATAATCATTTTTCAATTACTAAGCGACGGGAAAACACTCCACCTAAGCTAATCCTATACCTGCATCCAAACATCACCGTGAAATCAATAGCTTTTTTTATAGCTGTAAATTCCCAGTTCCTACATCTACCAAAGGCAAACACTCACACCGACTGTCAAGTGTTCCTCTAATCCAGCAATGTCGTTTCGTCACAAATTGTCGTACATGCGTTCACGTTTGCTGCATGGGGTTTCGTCACAATTGTTTCGCTTTCTCAACTGTCGCTAGAGAGTCCATATAAAATTTATAAATCTCTCGACAACATCCGTGAAATTGTTTCACTAGCTCCTTTGCTATGACGACAATTACAGCTTTTGTGCCCGGTTTGTTACCGGGTTTTCGGCCGATTCGGAGACATGTGGCGGTCAAAGTGACATCGTGTTTGGCGGAGATTAGAAGGTTGGAGACGAGGAATGTACAAGGTACGAGAAAGAGATTGAAGGATTACTTCGAGGAGTCTAAAGATTTGATTAAATCAGACGGCGGTCCGCCTCGCTGGTTCTCTCCGTTGGAGTGTTGGCCCTGCTCTCACGGTTCTCCTCTCCTCTTCTTTTTGCCTGGTTAGTCTCTATTTATTTAAATTAATTATGTTTTTCTGTGTGTTTTCGAAATTTTCTGACAAAACAAGCAGAGGCTTTGAGAGGGAGAAAGGCTAGCCTAGACGTATTGTTACCATTTTGTTGATAACAAATTTAGTCTTTCTATTACTGTAGCTATAGAAGTCTATTTGAAATTAATATTTATAATTTTTGTTTTTAATTGTGAAGGAATTGATGGTGTGGGACTTGGACTAATAAAGCATCATCACATGCTTGGAAAGTAAGTAGATTTGATTGCTTTATAATGTGCTTGGCACCACTTACTTTTGATACAACTGAAAGCATTTTTATGCCTATATAGAAGTGCTTAGTTAAAAGCTTTTTATGATAAAAGAACTGTGAAATGTTCTTGCGGAAAGAGCTTTTACTCAAAAGCGCTTCAAATTCACCCTTACTCCATCAACGTCTATGATTAGAACTGTCAAAATTATTAAAATTTGTTTTGAACGTTTGCAGCCTTCGATATAATTATCTACCTCTTATGTTTTCATTGGTTACGTTGCATAATTAATAATTTTTTTTTTTTATGAAGGATTTTTGATATATGGTGCTTGCATATTCCAGTCAAGGATAGAACATCATTTACAGGTCCTTTCATCCATCTTAAATTATTAAGTTGTTGGTTTTATCACATGGAATTGGAATGAGAAATACCAGTCATGATTCTGTTTTAAACTTTTTTTTCCTATGAGAAACTGTCAATTTCATTAAATTTTTATTCAGTGGCTGAATTTCATGTTACCATATGAAGCCTTATTGTAATCAAGTATTTCATGGTGCAGGCCTTGTCGAGCTGGTAGAAGAAACAGTTAGGTCAGAAAGTCATCATTCACCAGGTAGACCTATATATCTTGTTGGAGAATCTCTTGGGGCATGCATTGCACTAGCTGTTGCATCTCGCAATCCTGCTGCTGATATTGTGCTAATTTTAGCTAACCCAGGTGAGAAATTCATTTATCCTGATTTTTGTTAATGGGATTGGTTTCTATATATTACTTGGAATGATAAATAGTTGTTTGATGATAGGATTGCAATGTCCTTGGAAAAATTATAAACTAAATAAATTAAGAGGTCCCAACAGGTAGACTGAAGTTTCACTGAACCAAAAAGTCATATGTATAGGAGACTAATTAGAGCCCTCAGTATGAAGGGAAAATGTTCTGCTTTAATACCAAGTCTCCAAGTGAATCAACTTTGCAAAACCTAATTGTTTGCTTACATAGGTCCTAATTAATGTTCTTTCTGCAGCTACATCTTTCGGCAAGTCACAGCTCCAAGCATTACTACCTTTCTCGGAAGTCATGTCTGACCTACTCCATCTTAGCTTTCCTTATATACTGAGCTCAATGAAAGGTTTATCTTGTTCTTCATAACTTCTTTTTTCTTGCTTTACTAGTTTTTCAAGATACTTATTAGTTTTTTGGGTGGGTCCAAAATGCCCATCTCTCCAGCCTTTATTTAATTAGATTCTAAATGTGGTATACCATTCTCATGCACCTGATAATGGAGATCATGAATTCATAACATTCAGCTGCTCTTTTTTCTTTTTTTATGTTGCTTCAAATGGAACATCTCTGATTTTGGAGCTAGGATAAAGATCCCACATAAATTTTGACAATTGATACCAGCAATTCTGTCACAAAAAACTAGGTAATCTTCTGAAAATGGTGACCGCTAGCATGGTAAAGGGAATTCCTTGGCAACAAACAGTTGCAGATCTATCTCAAGATTTAGTTGCAATGCCCTTTTACCTCTCTGTAAGTTTTAACTCTAAAATATGACTTCATAATTACGTATTAGTAATAACAGGTAATTACCATAGACCCTCCTACAGGATGACTTAATTTTATCAACACCTAGTGTTTTTAAAAAGTATTACAAATTTCCAGAGAGATCAATTTAGATATCAAAACCCCCTAGAATTATTAACAAAAGTCCTATTAAAGTATTAAAACCTGCTCTAATAAGGCGGTATGTAATAGTTTGTGAAACTAGTGGGTGATGACTAATTGAACGATTCTTTAGGGGGGTCTATGATAAATATCCATGTAATAACATACTTTTGTTTTATGTAAAACTATAAGCCTTCTCCGAGTAGGAAATCAAGAATTTTTAAGACTGTGAGAGATACTTCTCTGCATTTGTTAATATAGTTGATTCTGTTACCTGCATTGCGTGTGATGCTTTTCATCGGGCTGCAACATTGCTATCTATTTAAGTATGTTAAAATATAAAGTGGCTTGCATTTGGTGGTATGATTTTGCATTTTATTGTTAAAGTGATTGCAACACTGAGAGTTCATCTGGAGACAACTGTTTTGTGTTTGAGTTTCCAAGTTGATGCTCAGGTTATAATTACTCATCATGTGCAACCAACATTTTGAACAAGAAATGATCTGAGTTGCAGGTTCTCACTGACATCTTACCACAAAAAACGTTGATCTGGAAGCTTCAGATGCTTAAAACAGCTTCTGCATTCGTCAATTCATGCCTTCATGCTGTAGAAGCTCAAACACTGATACTTTCCAGGTCCTTTCGCTTTGGCATAACTCCATTAAGTTTTGAAGTTATTCAGAAAATGTTTTTTTAGTGATAAGCATCCATTAATTACCCATAAATACCATGGTTCAAGCAATTAATCACGTAAGTTCGTTATTTTTTCCAAATGATGGCTTGAGTTGACTTCATATCTTTTTAGTGGAAGAGATCAATTGCTACCTAGTCAAGAGGAAGGTGAAAGACTTTGTCATGTACTACAAAAGTGTGAGACTCGGCATTTTTGGAACAATGGTCATTTCCTCTTTTTGGTAAATAATCTCTCTCTCTCCCTGTGTTTACATTCCAATTCGAAGTGAATATGTCTTTTATGTATACCTTGGCTCTTAAAATTCATGTTATAAATTTACTTGTTCAAGAAAAAGAATGATTACACTATTATTATTGCAAGTTAATGAGGGAGACACTGATGTAAAGCCCTCCGTTCTCACCTAAACTAAGAGATAGCAAATGGCTAGTAACAATCAAGCATCACATGACTTGAGAAAAGATACAATCAAAAGATTTGAACAAATATCATTTTATAAAACAACAGAACAATATAGGAAAATACACTTCCATGCACCAAATTAACATTTCTTCATACACTTCACCAAATATTGAATTTTGGGATAGCCGTTGTGCCTTCTCAAAATTTATGTATGATATGACTTAAATAACTCAGATTTCCAATAATTATATGTATTTTTATAATTTTGCTTGTTATTATTTTGTAATATGGTTGGTTGTATTATAGTTCTCTCATCTTTCATGCAAAAGGTTTCCAGGGAACTTGGTATTAATCTATAGATTTTGATATTATTCTGTATTTCTATTATTCCGTGGCAGGAAGATGGTCTTGACTTGGTAAGTATCATCAAGGGTGCATATTTCTATCGTTGTGGAAAGTGCCTCGACTATGTATCAGATTATGTGCCGTTAACCCCTTCTGAATTTAATAGATTATATGCATATCACAGGTAGGTGATATTCTGTTAGACTTACAAATGCAATTGAAATTTGCTGTTATGATAATATTCAAAAAAGGTCTGGCAATCGGCCAATCTCCAACAGCTTATCATAGTTTTGTGTATGGGGCATGTATTAATGATTAGCTAGAAAGACCAAATGTGTGACTCAATCTATTAGATATACTTTTAATTGACATTGGATTGATCGGTTGACTGTACTAGTGACAAAGGTAGTTAACTTTTTGCCCTTGAGGAAGTATATAGCAAAAATTTTTAAATATGGAATTTATATCCTATTGTTTCACATTGTTACATAAGCCTTTTTGTAGAAATGCTCTGTAAAAACTTGAAGTTTCACTAATTATCTTCATTCTAGGGGACTTTGTATCAAATTGCATCATAATATATTGGAGTTCATTTTGGATATGATTTTCTCACAGTTTGTATCTTTTCAGATTACTTAGCTATATTTCTTCTCCCGTGCTACTCTCCACTTCTGTGGATGGGAAGATTGTGAAGGGACTTGGGGGCATTCCTTCTGAGGGACCAGTCTTGTTCGTCGGCTATCACATGCTTTTGGGATTGGAATTAATCCCTATGATCTGTCGACTCTTTATTGATAGGAAAATAAGTTTGCGAGGAGTCGCACACCCATTTTTGTTTACAAAATTGAGAGAAAATTCATACCATTATATACCGCCATTTGACACAATCGCAATGACTGGTGCCGTTCCTGTCTCAGCAAATAACTTATATAAACTTCTATCATCAAAGTCTCATATCCTATTATATCCGGGAGGTTTACGTGAGGCTCTTCATCGGAAGGTAATATTCTTCATGGTTTACAATTACATATACCTTGATAAACTCCTAAATATCTAACTTGTTTCAAATTATTTTAAAGTCACAATTTTAGTGATTGAAAGGTTACAATATTGTGAGTGATCATCCTTTTTAACATTTTTTTCCCTTGTAAAAACATGATATTCTGACTAAGTTCAGGGTGAGGAGTATAAGTTATTCTGGCCAAAAAAGCCGGAATTTATCAGGATGGCGGCTACATTCGGAGCTAAAATTATACCATTTGGTGTTGTTGGAGAAGATGATGTATCTGAAGTAAGCTCCAAAAGGTCTCAAATATATTTTATTTTTATCCACAATTCTCAACCTTGGCAGTTATTTGTTTCTGTCAGCTAACACATTTTATGTCCATATGAAGCTGCTTCCATGGACTGAATATATTCTTATTAGGAGATTTTAGGCATATGTAAGGAATTTGAAGTAGAGATTTTAGAAAAGTTCATTACAACTAAAAAATGTTGTATGTAGTAGTTTCTCCCATTATATTTTTAAGGTGTTAACTGGAAATCTCCTTGTAAGAGGTGTTACATGGATACATATACCTGTGTCTGGATGTGTATGTGTTTGCTTCCTTATTTCTTTGAAGAAATATCAACGGTGATTTCATCCACGCCATATGTAACTTATTGAGAGTGAATGTATAGCAGTATAGGGCGGATTTATCCTCATGTTTACGTTCTTGGTTTTCTGGTTTCAACACTTTCTCGACTGAACAATTGATTGCATGTTTATTGTTGTTCAGCTGCTTTTTGATTATGACGATCAAATAAAGATTCCTTGTTTGCGGTCCAAATTAGAAGAAGTGACAAATGAAGTCGAGAAGCTTAGGTACTTTGTTATGATCTTTATCTTTTTCCCTCTCAACTGCCTGCCATGTCTTTATGTATAGTCATTTCCTTAAATTCATCTTCACCCTCTAAACTTATGATTACAGGACAGCTGCAGACGGGGAGGTGGCCAACCAATATTTACACTTTCCTATATTTCTGCCAAAATTTCCCGGTCGGTTTTATTATTATTTTGGGAAACCAATTGAAACAGAAGGTATGATCATTTGATCTAAGACCTCTTACACAATTTTAAACTAGTTAGAATTCATTATTTTTCATAATCATTATCGTATATATATTCTATCCAAAGGGAGGAGTGAGGAATTAAGAGATAAGGAGAAATCCGGTGAACTATACTTGCAAGTTCAAGCTGAGGTTGAGAAATGTCTAGCTTTCCTTAAGGAGAAAAGAGAAAATGATCCGTACCGGAATATGTTGAACCGGCTTGCTTACCGGGCTACTCATGGCCTTACATCCGAAGTTCCCACATTTGAACTGTAATTCACAATTTCTTAGCTCATGTTTAGTCAGAAGCAAATTATAAGGATTTGTTATAAGATATGCGGATCAAGTTGTCTACAAGCCTTTGAAATGGCATTATGCACACATGGTATAATTTTTATATTTCTTGTATAAAGTTAATCATTAAACCCACTTTTCCTTTCCTATAATAATGCATCTTTACAATATAATTATAAAGATTGTGGTAGATTATAAATGAGAGATCTGTATATTGTAGGATATTTTATTTATAGACCAAGGATGGGTTAATATGACAAAGACATGTTACCAGAATACCAGTCCTCATTTGTAGGGTGATTTAATAACTCAAAAGAAAATAACTTAAATGACGCAATTTTGAGGGTCGAATTACAAAATGAGGGTTATTCTAGTAATTTTTTAGTAAGATTAAGATGTTTATATTAGAGTGATGCAATTCGCTTTCGCTCCCTCATAATTTATATTAATAAAACCTATTTCTAAATTTCCCCTATCAAATTTTTTAAATATATTTAAATGTCTAAATAAACCGCATTCATTTACGAAATAACCCTTATATATATATATATATAAAGACAGTTATTCACATTCATATCACATGTGTTTTCTTTAAAAAAAAAAAATCACCAAACTTATAAATTCGATAAGTATGTAAATTAATTGAAAATTAGAAACAATAAAATATACTTAAAGAATTTAATGTATATATATTATTGATAACTCATTTTTCATCTTGATTATTTCAAAATAAATTAAAAAAAAAAAAAAGATTTATTCTAAATAGATAAAATATTTTTGTGTCTTATTTAGTAATTTTCATAAAACATAAAATATAATTAAGAAGAAAATAATAAAATGTGTATTAATAAGTATAAGGTGATCTTTCAATTTTCAAAAAAAGTTTTTCGTTAAATAAAAATAAGGTAAAGACAAAAAAAATCAAAAGTGTGATCGTTCCGCATAAGCCTGACTCTCTGGAAAATTGAAGATTTATACTCACGCCATGTCTGTCTGAACTCTGAACTACTACAAAATCAAAATGCCTCCACTCGCCACTTCTCTCTTACTCTTCTTTTCTAGATAAAATATTATTCTGTTTTTAATTTATTATATTTTAATACAATAGATTATTCATTATTACTTAATTATATCATTTGTAACAATCCATTATTAGTTTATCACAATCAAACAAACGAGAGGAAGACTGCAACTTCTTCTTAGCTTTCCATGGCGATGGCCGGCGCTTTTATTTTCTCCGCTGATTTATCGCCTCTATTTCGACGAGACATGATGTCAGAGTCCGGCAAAACAAAGCGGAGTCCGATTTTGAAGCGTCTGGCTGCGTCCACGGAGCAGAGATCAACTCCAACGACGGTGAGAACGAAAACGGCGAGGGAGAGGAGGAGGAGCAGCTTTGTGGAGAAAAAGAGTAGCAGCGAAGAAGCTGAGAGGATTCGCGGAGTCAACGTGGAGGATGAACCGGAACGTAACAGAAAGAGTCTTAAAGATTACTTTGAAGAAGCTAAAGATATGATCAGATCAGACGGTGGTCCGCCTCGCTGGTTCTCTCCATTAGAGTGCGGGTCCCACTCTCCTGACTCTCCTCTCCTTCTATATTTGACAGGTTTGTCTGCTAGCTTATTTTCATTACTTTTTATTCGTCAACTACCTTTTGGTGACTGTTATTTTAATTAAGACTTTTTGGGTGGCTTTAGTTGTAATTTTTGGATTCTTTTCTCTATTAATTAAAAAAAAAGGGTGTGAACAGAGAAGATATCAATTATTGATCATTGATCAATCACAAGTGGGACGTAGAATTATTGATAGTTGTACTTGTATCAATTAAGGTTTCTACAACTGTTTCTAATCATGAGTTTTTTTTTTTTTAAAAGAAAAGAGTTAAAAAAGATTTGGAATTTAGAGAAGTTAAAAAAAAAAAAAAGGTTGTTTTGAAATAAATTATAATTTATTTTTTTCTAATTTAATTTTTTTCTTGCATGAAAAAAGAAATTCATAGTTCTCTAATAGTCAATATGAAATTTGTAGGAATGGATGGAGTTGGAGTTGGACTTGTAACGCAGCATCAAAGACTTGGACAGTACGTATGCATTCTACCTTCACTATAAATAAGGGATACACATGATCTCCAAACATATTTATTTACTTCGGACCAACATACAAATGCGTTTTCAAATAACCGAAAATATATATAAAAAATTATAAAACTTGATGATTATGTTATATCTTATGTAGCATCTTTGATTCTGTCAACACTTAGTAAGAAACTTGATTATTATGTTATGTGATTATCTGCTGTTTACTTACCAATTATAGCAATGTTATATAAGCTGTTTAATTTGTATTTTCCTATGAATGAAGGATTTTTGACGTATGGTGCTTGCATATTCCTGTCAAGGATCGAACATCATTTACAGGTCTTGTTTTTTTCTCTCTCACTCACTCATTTATTATATTCATACATGTTATGTATAAGTGATATGCTCTGTGAATAAGCTGCTCATTGCATTCTTCTTGAATAATTTCTCCCTAACTGGTTATGGTTCAGACCTGGTGAAACTGGTAGAAAGAACTGTTAGATCAGAGAACTATCGTTTGCCAAATAGACCAATATATCTTGTTGGAGAATCTCTTGGAGCATGCCTTGCACTAGCTGTTGCAGCCAGGAATCCTGATATCGACCTTGTACTAATTTTGGCTAACCCAGGTTAGAAGTTGCTTTTACTTTACGTTAAAGAGATTAGTGATTTTGCTAGTCTTATTAATCAATGTATATGTATGTATTGATTGTAAAACTTCAACATTGAAGATGTTTTTTTAATCTTCAGAAATAAATGTTAATCACTCATTTGCTTTAGCAAAGCTTATGACGGTCATACTGATTTTTGAGTTTGACCAGGTTAGGATTCAGTTATTTGTGTTGTGGCTCAATGAAATTTTGCATAGTAGATCTGAATTAGAGGTTATGTAGGGGAACATGGTTTAAGAGGATACCATCATCTAGTGTTCTCCCTTAATAATGCTAGAATCTTTCACCATCTTTTTGCTAGATGTAGGCTTTCAACCCAGTCCTGAACATAATTATGTATTCTGATTGTTGATTTTCTGCTATTCTGTTGATAACTATCCCAATTTGTGTGCTGGGTAAACATGACAACGCTGAATTGGTCCTTGATTTTTTGTTGGTTTATACAGTTGTGTCTAGCTTAGCAAAAGTATTTAATACCTCTTAAAACAGAGATGCATGCAAGAGACCGCCACATATGGGCAATGACCTTCTGGGCCTAAGTACTGTTCTAAATAGAGCACTCCTTGAGATATTGGGAAAAAAAATCTATGTCACTTTAGGACGCATGTACACTAGGTTCATCGTGGATGGCATTCAGTTCATGAATACCTTTTCTTTCTTGCATGGTATCTAATTGATGTTCTTTTACAGGTACATCTTTTAGCAAGTCCCAGTTGCAACCATTAATACCTTTATTGGAGTTTATGCCGCATCAAGTCCCTCTTATTCTTCTGTCAGTGCTGTCTTTAATGGAAGGTTTGCTCTTCTG
>WYDK02000080.1:3564186-3576241 GCA_009867345.2 Toxicodendron radicans
TAGTTATTACTCTACACAACATTCAAATTACGCAGCTTCGAACTTCACTTTTATCATTTTTGTTCAATTATCTTCTCTTCTGACCTCATTCATAACTTCAAATTTAAATTAAAGCCAAAATTCTTATTGGTTTCATTCAATTACAAAAAATAATCGACTTATAAATTGAACCATGCGAAGCAAAGCAATGCCTAATATTATTTTCTTCGACATATTTACAAACACTTGGCGTAGATACAAACAACTCAACAAAACCCAAATAAAACTGAAAACAGTCAAAAGCCCACAAAAGAAAATACAAGTCAAAAGAGAAAGGAGCTCACTGGAAGTATTCTCGTTAGAAAGACAGCAAGTGACGAAAAGAGGATTTCGTACAGTAGAATGAGAAATAACCGGAAAGTGAAGTGAATTTCGAACTGCTCCATGGAATGGAAGCAATGGCCTGTGAAATCGAAGGAGTTTTGGACAATTATTAATCAATTTCATAGACATAGTAGTAGTTACTATCTCCATGGATGTCCGTGTTTACTTATCAGTTTGCAATCTACTTCACCATGCTGAAAGCTCAGGAGTAAAGATTTTTCCTTTAAAAAAAAAAAAGCCCAAATATTGTTCAAGCAAAACCCAATAGAAAAAGCCCAGTTCAATGCAAAATTCTTTTACAATTATCAAATCAAATATAATTAAAATAGTTGGGCATAGTTTATTTTTTATTCCCATTTTGAATTTTGATGCT
The DNA here is from genome assembly GCA_009867345.2 of Toxicodendron radicans. NCBI lineage: Eukaryota > Viridiplantae > Streptophyta > Magnoliopsida > Sapindales > Anacardiaceae > Toxicodendron > Toxicodendron radicans. The sequence continues at coordinate 3,564,923 of WYDK02000080.1, forward strand.
GCAAATTCAATGTAAAAATAGAGAAATTAGTGTGCATAACTTCTTTTAGTGACATAAAGCTGTAATTCGGATAAATATCGGGTATTTCAAGGTTCTAATTGGCTCAATATCATGACCGAACTATGTTGAGCGATATTCTAATTCTAGACATAAAAAAAAAATGTTTATGCCATATATGTAGCAGAAATAAATGGGTGAAGGAATGCTCAATGGATTATATTAATTCTTCTGTTAAAAATTTGCGGTAAGCTTCTAGTTCTAGGAGGTAACTGTTGTTTCCTAAACCCCAATTCAATCAGAAAAAATAACAAACTTTTTTGTGTAAATCACAAAACCATCTTATTGTTATCTTGTTTATCAAACTGATTCAGTTTCATCCTCCCTTCGTGATCCAACATTGATTTCGTTGCAACTCGATTGTATTATACAAATGCAAGGCCTTGCAGAGCAATGATAATTAATAATTAATAATCTTAATTAGTTTGATTAATTACATTACAGCAAGGTTTCTTCTCCTCCATGTGCATGGGTTGTGGCATTTCAAAGTTTGATCATGAAGAGGCAGATCCTAAGTTCAAACGCCTGACGAAACGAAACGTTCCGCAATCCAATATCGAGAATGACGGCACCCTCGCGTCCGAGCAGCTGCTGCATGAATATGGCGCCAAAGATGAATCATCACACGATCGTAATAATAACAATGATCGCAAAAGTGTTTCTTCTTGGACGGGTAATAAGTGGGAACCGGACGTTCGAGATCAGGTGAATGCAAAGAATAAGGGTGGCGGCGTGTCCGCAGGTGGTTCAAAAGATCAGCTAGGAGGATATGACAAGAAAATTAAAATGACGGCGGAGGAGGAGCGTGGTGGTGACGGTGGAGGTGGAGATTATAATAATAGCAGTGAGAGGGACAAAAATGAAGAAGAAAATGGATCATTTTCTGATAGAGAAGATGATATCACTGGCCCTGCATCGCCAAGTTTCAGGGAATACTGCATCGACTCGAGGGATGATATTAATGAAGGTGAAGGTTTTCTATATTAAATTTGTTTCTTTTTACTTGATGTCGAAGTAAAGTAACATAAAAATGAAAGTTTAATTATCTGTTCTGTTATATTAATATTCATAATGTAATTATTCTGAAATCGTTTAAATTTGCAGGTATGCTTGGTGCAAAAGGAGAGACCGGCAAGGCACAGGCAGAGAGATATCTGAATTCCGAAATGGTAATTAATATATTTCACATATTAAAATCACCAGGAAAAAGAACCTAATTAATTACTAAACAATTTTATTCTTACACACATTTCACTGTTATTGTTTTCCTTATGAAGGCGCCGGGATCGGAAGTAGCTGAAGCGAGGAAGAGAAGGAGATCACAGAGAAGAGGATTAATTAAGAGTGCCATACAAAGGCCGGCTGGATGGATACAACGCCAGAAGTAATTAACTAACAAACTTTAATAAGCTCTGTAATCTCAATCACGTAACCTTCACTCTCATGATTTATATTAACCCCTTGAAAAAAAAAAAAAAAAAGCTGACCGATCATATAATATGTGTGTACTTGTAAAATCAGATCTTCAGAATATAATTTCTCTTCATTTTTTTTCCCCATCAAACTGTACGTTCTCGTCAGTTCTAAGCATGAATTTTCTTTTATGGTATATATATTACGTAATTGCTTATTATTAATTTGACATGGAATGGATCTCAATCGACAAGAGGGGTCCCTACCACTTTCCCAAATGGAAGAAACCACCAAGTCTGAACAAAAGCCAGTCTAAATTAGCGTACAGTAGAAAATGCGGCTTGAAATGGCGGATGATGAGCCTATCGTACGTGGTCGCTTAGGGTTTAAGAAACACGTCTTTTGACCATAGAAAGTCCAATTCAAAACAACAATATCTACCACTTTGTCTTGTGTCTCCATCACCTCACCTTCATATGTAAGATTTTCTTTCTCCTGGACCGTCACTGACAACCCCATCCCCTTCCTTCTGATTTTCAACTTTTTAACACGTAAAAGAATCACCACATACGTAAGCAATATATATAATGTTTAAAGTCTTAATAAATTAACTCTACTAATCTGGATTAACCATAATTAAATTAACTTCCAAAGAGGAAACGAATCCTCATTAGTGGAAGGGCTCCACTCTTTAGCTATAAAATTATTCATAACTAAGCGAAATCGGATTTGAATAAATGTGTAGATGCTTTTGTGATAAAACGTGTTTAGGGATTCTTTTTTTGACGAAAAAGTGTATATTTGAATCAAGCATATAAGAGTCTTCGATAATCACATAGTTCCATGTAATTGTCAATAAACCAAATTAAATTAACAACTTCGTTAGTTACAATCTATAGAGTAAAATTAATTGATATTTCTTGGTTTAGTCGTTTGACTTTAATTTATTAATTAATACTTTGGGTCAAAGGTGAATGTGACAATGATGAATTGTTTGACGTGTGTCATTTTCCCATTGGATTATGAACAAGTATAGAAAGGATGAAATACAAGAGTTATGACTTATGATTTTCCCTCTCCTTTAATCGATTGAAACGAAGAAGAAGAAGAAGAAGATGGCAAAACAGGTAGTTCATACGTTGGGGAGAGCATGAGACCCACCCACCAACGGTCAAAGTATGAGATAGTTTCCGTTTCTAAACTACTTATTTCCTTGTCAGCAATCTTTGACTTTGACTCTTTCCATAGTAGAATTACAACTGTGTGACCATACCATAGCCATCTCATTCATCCCTACATGTCATTTCTTTCTTATCCCCAAAATATTTAATTAAATCTTTCTGAAAAAAAAGACTTTATTCACTCTGAGATTTTTGGTAGATATTATGATACTGTGATTTATTCTATGAATTTAACAAATATATACATAATGGACTAGTTGAGATGATTTTTATTATTTATAAATCAAAATAACCTTCATTTTGATATTGTTTCACACTTTGAAAACCTAAACCCCACCAGGATGAATGCAATTAACTCATATTCATTAATTTTTTTGTGCTGAGGGTATCCGAACCAGTTGACAAGCATCTCAACTAATCTTTTAGAGTCTTGAAGTTAACAACCGGGTAAATCTCTCAGTAGTCACACATATTAACGAGTGCAGAGACTCGAACTCGGAATGAAATGTTTTCTCCTTTACTCTTTTATCATCAAACCACCAATGAATGGTTTATTCATTATCATTATTTCGTTTTTTTATTTTTCCTTTTTCATCGAAGAATGACGACTCATTAGGTTCGAAATAGAACCATTAGACTCTTACCTGACCCATGAAAAGAGATAAATATTCTCATTGATTTAATTCTATTGTCATTCTCTTAGTATTTGTTTATGTTGTATAGTATACAACAATACAAAAAAAAAAAAAAAAAATATATATATATATAAAAGCACTTAATATTTCATAATAAGACATCAAAATAAAATAAAATAAAAAATTTCTTAAAAGAATATTTACTGTATAAGATAAGGTGAAACCTAATATGAGATTAGTGAAATTGTAGCACAGTCCACACTTCACATGACAAAGACCTTAGTATAAAATCTAAAATACATGCAATCATCCATAATTCACATCTTTCAAGTAAGCTCAGGCCAGTTTTATTGTAAATAATTTGATTAGTAGTTGATCTTATATTAAATTGTTGGTTTAGACTAACTTATTCTAAAATTTAGAATAAAATTTTATTTAATTAAAAATATATATACACATCCAATCCAACTACTTTTTAAACATTAGAAACTTCCCTCTAAGTTTCTCTTATAAGATTCCATAAAATAGAGGAATTATTTTTATAATTTTATTATAAGAAAAGAATTTTACTGTTTACTGTTGCGATTCTTTTTTCTCTCCATTTATCTTACTTTGCCCTTATTTTCAGTTTTCACATTCATTTCAATAAGTAATAGTCTTTCGTTGGTTTGATCTGGTCTGTTTAAAGTCGTTTCGGGACCCAAACAGAGCACAAGTGAGCTCTCTTCTCTTCAAACTTCCCCAATTTATACTTCATAATCTAACTAAAGGAAAAAAAAGAACAGTTTATTCTGCGCATCTCTTAGGGTTTTTGTCAGAAATGATGTCTTCGCTCTATAAATTGCGAAGATTTGCACTTCACAAGACCGATACCAAGGACAAATTTGACTTTTCGCCTTCCGCTCAGGTCGATGAGCTCGCTCAAGCTGCTCAGGTACAATTTCTCATATCTAAATTTCATATACGGAGATATGCTTATTATTTAGATTTTTTTTTTTTTTTTTTTTGGTTGAATATGGTGAATATTTTTGTTTTATGTTTCCGTTGATTTATAGGAGATGCAAGATATGCGAAATTGCTATGATAGTTTACTCTCAGCTGCGGCGGCGACTGCAAACAGTGCTTATGGTAAAATTTTAAACTTAATTTTGGTTTATTATGTTAAGTTTACTGTTTTGATGTGTTTAGTTGCTTTAATTTATTCTCACAGTTGTTTGGTAGCTATTTGTTAGGAGTTGTATATTCAAAATTGTTGATTCTGCCAAATGTGGCTACAATTTTTTGCAATTTGACTCTCTGGCTAAACCACAACCTGTAAAATTTGTATTAGATGTAGTAAAATATATATGATATTTGAGCTAAAATACAGCAAGATTAGAAAACAAGCGCAATTTATTAATTTTGCTAAAAGAATATGATATATGTTCGAATTAGACTGTTATATGATTGCTGAAATATCGTTGTTAAACTCATATATGGTGGAATTTCTTGTGTTTTTATATTGTTATTATATATAAGTTATCCATTTGACGTTTTTGTGCTTTCAGAATTCTCAGAGTCGCTGCACGAAATGGGTTCTTGTCTACTGGAGAAAACCTCGTTACACGATGATGAAGAAAGCAGTAAGTAAATCAAAGTTTTGGTTAAGTAGGAAGTTGCTTTAGCAATTGTTGAGACAAATGACAGAGGCATGGACATGCTCTGCGAGATGCAGAGGAGTGGACATTTTTGCTGGCTCACTCAGTCATAAAATAGTGAATCTTTTAATATTCCTTGAAACTAAGCCATAATATTGGTAATTTGATTATACGATCTCAAAATCATATTGCAACCTTTGTTTTAACTTTTGCTTGTAATCATAGTGCTTCAAGTTTGGAAATGAAATTATCCTCTTGCAGTGCAAATGGCTCGAAATCTCTACCTAGGAATCTACAGTTGCAATCAAATGATACCAGAAAGAGAGAGAGAAGAGAAGAGCTTTCTACATGAAAAAGCCCTTTTAGCCAATACATAAGTTGTATCAAACAGTCACTTAGCTTGATTATTATTAGATATTATGTTAAGAAAATTCATCAATGCTATAGGCCCTGTAATTTTATTAGTTTAAATTTTCAAATGTTCCAAGTTATGTATGCCATTTGACATGTTCTAATATCATAAGGCTTGTGCTCTAATTGTGAAATGTTATATGCAGGTAGAATTTTGTTAATGTTGGGGAAAGTGCAGTTCGAACTTCAAAAGCTTGTTGATAGTTATGTGAGTGCTTATTGTTATGTTGTAAATTGTGTATCATATTTTCACAGCCTTTTAGAAAAGAACGTGTCTATCCTGGTAGTTACTCCTTGTTTTTTGTAATTCAGAGGTCTCATATAATCCTTACGATTACCAACCCATCAGAATCTCTTCTCAATGAACTTCGCACAGTTGAGGTTTGTTCATGTTGATTCTATACATTTAATTATTATATCAGATATTTCTACAATGTTTCCATACACAGTCGCTACTGTGTTAAAGGTTTATTGCACTATAGTTCTCATTCCATGCACCATGCATTTGTAAACTATGCAGAGTGAGACACTGCCTTATAGTGTGTCAGATTGATTTTTAAGCCATGTTTTTGTGTTCATCATTATGATGATTGGATCTGATACTTGTTCAAGAAACTGACTTGGTTTCCCTAGCTTTTCCCGGTTTATTGAAGTAGAGAAGAAATTTGCGAAATTTCTCCTTTTAATAGTTTTCTGAGTTGCCATGCTCTTGCATGGTCATTTATATATTTTTACGGTTTTGATATGCACATAAATGTGCTCTAGACTGAGGCCTGAGGGATTAGTAGCTCTGGTGAAGTGGTGCTCCTCGACTCTTGCAACGTTTCTTGTCTTGGTCCTTGTAAACATTTTTCACAAAGTCATGACATTAACCTAGCGGATTTTCAGCTCGGTCAATGACTTGATGGACATTGATGATAATTTGATAGCATGACTCAGCCAAATGGTTGCAAGAATACTAGATATAGAACTTATGTTTTAGTGAAAACCCTCATCACTCCTTCCCTCCTCATGTTTACCAGCATAATTGTTGTGTAGACGAGGAGGGTTTCAATCATTTTGCATCACCCACACAGTGACTATTATATTTTTCTATCATTATCGAAGCATTGCTGTGTGAATTATGCTCAACTGCATTTCTTTTGTTTGCTGGTGCAGGATATGAAACGACAATGTGATGAAAAAAGGTTTGCTATTGTGTGCTTTAGACTTATTTTCTTTGGTTGAGGTGAAATTCTTCTGAATTTGATTTGTGATCTACAGAAGTGTATATGAATACATGATGGCACAACAAAGAGAAAAAGGAAGGTCAAAAAGTGGCAAAGGCGAAAGTATTACTCCACAGCAATTGCAAACTGCCCACGATGAATATGATGAAGAGGCAACCCTATGTGTTTTTCGGCTAAAGTCCCTCAAACAAGGGCAGTACCGTAGTCTTCTAACTCAGGCAGCCCGCCATCATGCAGCTCAGGTTTTTTCAACACTTTCCTGGCTATTTCAAACACTACGTCTCTCATTCTTTCCGTAATTGGATCTTAACGTGCTTTCTTGGTTTTTCCTTTCTTTTTTGCATTGAATGCAGTTAAATTTCTTTAGGAAGGGACTTAAATCACTTGAGGCAGTTGACACTCATGTTAAATCAGCTGCGGAACGGCAACATATTGATTATCAGTTTTCTGGACTTGAAGATGATGAGGTAGAAGATGGTGAGGATAGCTATTATTCTAATGAAGCAGGGGAATTGAGCTTTGACTACAGACAGAATAAGCAGGGTCTTGATGTTGTTTCCACATCAAGAAATTCAATGGAGGTAAGGATCTGTGTCATAAAAAATTTACTTTGTTTATCATATCTTGTGCCAAAGCTCTCCAGCATGTTGTCATATGCCAATTTTAGTCATTTATGTTATCTTCAAGAACAAATGCTTAATTTTTCAGTTTCTTCCAAGTGCTATGTTTTTCTTGAAATTTACTAGGAATTTCCTTTTCCACTTGCTTTTTGAAATATCTTGTCATCCAAGATGCTTATATAATGTGATTCTTCTGGCTTTTCGCTGTTGCCAATCACTAGAATTAGTATCTCTATAATTGATGCGTGGACTGGCTTATCCCTGTACCTCTTTAGGAAAGTAAAATGTGCTTTTCATGCTGGCCACAAACTGTTAAAGTATTAAGCTTGATTCATCCCTTGTTGTAGTCTAGTAGAGTTGTGTGTCGTTCAATTATATGCTAATGCTGGCAGCTTGCACGTATGTGCCTTAAGTGTACTGTGACATTGGACCTACCATCTCCGCTAATTGATGAAAGTTTGTGTTCATAATAGAAGAAATTGTTAGTAGCCTTGGGCTTGTTTTTTTCAATCGTATGATAATGGTGTTGTGATGTCTTGTAACTAAGTAAATTTGGAAGCTTCAGTTGGCATGTTCGATGCCTTGTGTTGGTAGGTGCATTATCGAAAATTGTTGGGAACTGATGACTTTTCTCTTAGAAAACACTAGAGTTAATGGAAATGGAATTATGTAGGGGTGCTGAATTTATCCTTTAATCTGTCAGTTGGGTTGGGAGCATGTGTGAAAACCTAAATTGAGAGGCAAGATTGCCTTCTTCATTCTGACCCGCCAAGGTTACTTGGGAGTTGCACCAACTATTGTAGTTGATAATTGCTTCTTAACACAAACCTGACACCTCATTTAAGTGGGTTCGAGATTTGAGATCCAAAATCTACCCAGGTTTTCTTTTCATTCTCCCTATCTTAATTTTCTTTGGTGTTGCAAATTCATAATTCACAAAAAAATATTTTAATTATGATTATCCACGTTAAATTAATGGTTAGGTTAACTAGGTACAATATTCCTCACACATCTCATAACAAAGAAGACTAGTATAACAAAAATGCTCCAACAAGGCCAATTTAATGCCACCTTGAACTGTATCCCACAATTAGGTACAATCTTAACATGGGGCCCTATCAGGGCAACTGGAGCCCATAAAAGAAATATAGTTGATCCATATCTTTGATTTGGCCTTCCAAACCTGAAGCATTAAACATAGTGTATATCTATGAGGTTGTTGGTTTTTCAGTTCACTATTCAAGTATGTGTCACACTGCAGTGGGTGATGTGAAAACTACCACGATAAGTGACCAACAATTTGAGCGCTTCAATTGCACCTTATTTTTAGTTGTTTAATTTTTTGTTTTGTAACTGGCTTCTTGTATATGTTTGGTTGATATGGTGGCTTATCCTGCAGGTGGATGAAGTTAGTCTTTCATTTCCTCAAACTTCATTAGTGGAAAATGCTGAGGTAGGACCCTGTAGCTCTTATAGTTTTTTGATTTTGAAACTGACGATTGTGACTGTACTTGATTTAGAAATGATGTGTTTCTATAGATGATTTCGAATGTACTTAATCTAAAATAATGTGGTTTCTGTAGTGGAAGTAACAGATGAACAAAACTTGTTATCAGATTTTTGTTCAGTATCAGCTGGATATAGATTGAAGCTTTCTCAGGCCTTGAATCTTAACTGTTTGTTTTAGCTTTAGAACAATGGCATTTTACTAATCTTGATGTTTGGTTTCACCTATGATTGTTGCCATAGAAGTTACAGTACTTGCTTTCTATGCTTTAAACTTAAACAATAATTTTCGATTTTATACAGGTAAACTTGGACAAAAACACAGGAGATCACCCGGCATCAAACAGGGAGCCAAGAGGAAGCTACTCAGCCCCCTTATTTCCTGAAAAGAAGAATGATCAGGCTGAAAAATTTAGACAAATACAGCAATCATCCACAAGGAAATTGAGCACTTATGTGCTGCCCACGCCTATTGATGCAAAGATCCCAATCGCATCAAGACCAAGTACTTCTATTCCCTTTGTGAGGCCAACTAACCCCAGTGGACGCACACACAACCCATCACATTCTTCCCCATTGGAACAGAAGAAGCAAGACAAAGATTATGGTGATGGTCACATGTCAGATCTATCTGTCTTCAAACTACAGTCAGTTCTTAAAGAGAGCAACAGTAATACTACCTCCACCAAACTACCCCCTCCTTTAGCAGAGGGTTTTTCCCTTCCGCAGCTGGATGCATTTACATCTTCTGATACAAAAAATAACAAAATCAAAGCATTCTCTGGCCCAATGACTAATAAGTCATCATCAACAAAGCCTGTTTTATCTTCCAGTGGCCCGATGACCTCTACAGAACCTAACCAGCTAGTTTCAGTAGTACTTCCTCCCTCACCAGTTGCTCAGCCTTCAACATCTCCAAGGAGATCCCCAAGTGCTTCACCTCCGCTTGTTTCTTCTCCTAGATTAAGTGAACTTCATGAGCTTCCCAGGCCTCCAAGTGGCTTAGCAGGCAAGCCAGCAAAGTCTCATGGTTTGGTTGGTCACTCAGCTCCATTGATGTCTAGAAATCAAGAGCATACCACTACAAATAAAATTCCTTCTGTCATTTCAAGTGCAGCATCCCCTCTTCCTATTCCACCATTAATTGTTCCTCGGAGTTTCTCCATACCTTCAAGTAGCCAAAGAGCAATGGCATTACATGTTTCGAAGCTTTTGGAGTCTCCGAAAGTTGGCGAAAAGGCTGAAGATGTTTCTTCTCCGCCGCTGACGCCTATTTCCCTTGTAAACATTAAACCAGTATCAGGTGTTTCTGAAGTGGCTCCTCAGTCTGGGCGTATTAGAGGTGATTGAAATTTCCTCTTTCATTGTTTGTTGTATTACATTGCTTGTGCATATATTTGATGGCTGATGGATATTGGAAGATTTTGTCATTTGCCTGCTTCCATCTTCCATCTTGATTCTTTATGGTTTAAAATTGGTTAATTTAGAAAAAAGAAAAAGAATTGGCTATCAATTATCGTACTACTCCCAAGCTTGTCATTCACAATGTAAACGGTAGTCCTTAATATTCGTGTCCACAGTCTCATATTCGCTGAGGAGAAAATGTTATGAAGAGTCTAAACTATGCTTGGGAGTTGGGAGGGAATTGAGAAATCCCATTTCTCAGTTCAGAAATTCAAATCTTGACTCCTGAATTTGGCTTCATGTTACAGGGGGCACGTTTCAGAGTTACAATAACTTTATTAAAGCATGGGTTATCATACGTACGTTTTTGGGATATATCTTTGATATTGTATTATATAAAAGTAACACCAAAATGGTGATAAGATTTATAGAGTTTGTGCTCTGTGGTACTTCAACACTGAGTGCAAATTATGAAAACATAATGGGTAAAATATTAAACCATTTGTGAAATTGAGCTGGGCAAAGTGCAACCTCTTTTCAAGAAACTTGCATATAGTTTTCGAGGTACACGGAAGTTATAAATGTAAGAATAATTTATTATTCTTATAAATTACCTACAATTTACAAACATGATGAATGAAGAAAAAAAATTTAAAAAGATGACTTGCAAATTATACAGAAAAAACATACAGTTTCAAGTAGGGGTGAAAATCGAATCGAGTAGTTCGAATAGTTATTCGAATCAAGTTCGATGACAATATTGTTCGACTCGAAAAATTCGATTAAGTTCGATTAAGCTTGAAAAACTCGACTAAAGCTTAAAAAGTTCGATTAAGTTTGATTAAAACTCGATTATTCGAGCTCGAATTCGAAGTTGAATTCGAATTTTAGGTACCGAGTTCGAGTTTGAACTCAATTCCTTAGGCTCGGTCAAGCTTGAATTCAAACTCAAATTCGGTACTATAGTAATCGAGTCGAATTCGAGTAGCCAGATATTCGACTCGACTTGACTCGATTTCACCCCTAGTTTCAAGTGGGATAATTCATCTTGACGATTAATTGAAGAGTGTTGCATAAACTGATCTGAACATCTCAGTTTCAGTTTTAAAAAAATAGGAAATAACTTATTCCCATTCAGACTATCGTAATATTCTAAGTTCATACCCCCACAATCGTTTATTTCAAATTCTCACCCTTAAACTAACACCATTAATTATTGTTAAGTT
>WYDK02000080.1:3589079-3599351 GCA_009867345.2 Toxicodendron radicans
ACTGTTAAAATTATATTGAAAGGACAAAAATACCCTTTTAAGAAAATAAAAAATTATTTACACAATCAACCCTAAATTAAATAAACACATTTACACACTGCAAAATCAAATTAAATAAACAACATTATACACTACAAATTCATCATATTTATATGATTTTAATTTTCTATTGTGTAATGTGTTTATATATATTTCAATTTGTAATGTATAATGTATTTTTGTTTTTAGTGTGTGTGTATATATATATATATATATATATATTATTTATTGTACATTTTTTAAAATAAATTCTTGTACCAATGTTCAACAAAATTGTAATAACTTTAAAAAGGGGTATTTTTGTTCTTCAACATAAATTTAATAGTCAAAAAACATTTTATTTTAGTCAAAGGATTAAAACGGTAGGTTTTGAAACTATTGTCCTGAAATGAATGAACTGAAACCACAGGGACTAAAATGTTCCTCCATACGACGTAGTTTCAGTATGTAAAGACTAAAGAGTAAAGACCAAAGACGACCCATGAGGTTTTGGAAATTTTTTTGGCAGATCCATGATTTTTACAAAATTATAAACTCGCACACTATCTTTTAAATTTTTGATTTGCTCATGAAAGAATATAAACACTATTGCAGAACATAACAATTAAAAATTTGATGATTTTGATCCAATTAAATTGTACATTTTATAATAAAAATTGATGGCATAAGAAAAATAGAAACATGATAATTTTTTTTTGGAATAATTATTAAATTTATTGGAAATAAATGTATACAATATTGTTAGTTATGGTTTATGGTTGAGATGATCGCGGACAAAAACAAACTAAAAAAAGTAATTAAAGTGTCTTGAATAATAAGTATTGAGTTTGAAAATAGAAAAAATAAAAATACGTCAAGGCATTGCATCAAGATAGATAATGTTGAAGGATTTTTGGGTATATGTACATGTATAAAAGGTATTTATTTTTTAGGCAAATAAAATTATACAAATTATTTGATTTTTTCATGAGTGTATATTGATTATGGGATTTGGGTTGGCCTTAGTTTAAGTAGTGTTGGGCCTAACTTCAACACCAAACGCCGTCTATAACTTAATACCTATATAACGATCCACTCCTTTAGGGTTTTGCCTTTACAACACTGAGCTGAGAAGAAGCTGTAGCTTTGGAAACCCTTCTTCTCAAAATGGTGAGCCTCTCCTCCCTTTTCTTCTTTTACTCACGTCACACAATATCGTTATGTTGTTCAGACGTATTTGATGATAAACTATTCACATCTTACTATTTAATTCGTAGGCTCCTAAACGAGTTGGAAAAGCACCAGTAGCCGCAGCCAAGAAGAAATCGGTATTTTTTGTTTACTCTCTCCGTGTCTGTGTTTGATTTTGATTTTGGTTACGGTTTTGATGGTTTTGGTGTTATTTTTGTTTCAAAGGAGAAGGTGGTGAACCCGTTGTTCGAGAAGCGAACGAAGCAGTTTGGAATCGGAGGTGCATTGCCGCCCAAGAGGGATTTGACCCGGTTCGTCAGGTGGCCGAAACAGGTTGATATTCAGAGGAAGAAGAGAGTTCTTAAACTCAGGCTTAAGGTCCCGCCTGCCTTGAACCAGTTCACCAAGACTCTCGACAAGAACCTCGGTATGATCACTATTTAACTCAAAAGCAGCTTTTAATTTATGTACTTTGTTTCTCAATCTTTGTTTTGATAAATGGATAGTTTCATCCTGAATGGGATTAAACAACTGGCCCGAAGTAGTTCTGTTGTGTGAGATTATGTATCAGTGTTTATAAGCATCACTTCTATTCATTCTGTTTTGTGATAAAGTTACAATGGAGCTTATTCATTTTGTTTTGCGATAAAGTTACAATGGATCTTGTTCTTTTGGTATGTCATTTATCAAGGATATCAAATTATATGCTGTTCTTGACTGATCCTGCTTTCTTTTATCCCTATTCAATTGTAATAATTGATGCTAAAATGATTAGTTTTATCTGTAAAAGTACATGATTTAGCTACTCTTTTCATCCAAAATTTTCATATTCTTTTGAGGAAATACGTGAACTAGTAATCAAATACGTGTGAGTTCCTCATTATTCTTGAATATGAAGTGCTTATATGAGCCGTAATGTTTCCTTGTAGCGGTGATTTATGGTTATAATATTTGTGTTACTCCTAGTTTTTCATTGTAGTCTTTTTAATGCTATTTGAACATTTAGATAAAATGAAGTTTATTAATGCTTTGGAGATGTGTGTCTAAACCTTTTGCTTGGTCTGATGAGTTTCTATGTGCTGAAATTTAACCTTGTATTTGTTAAAAGGTATAGTTTCCCCTTTATTCTTCTGTTTATACTTTATCTCATCAACAGAGTTTTCTTGAGAGATGTCAATTTTGAATAAATTTTCTTTTTTGAAACTTTATCGACAGCTTCAAATCTGTTCAAGATGCTTCTCAAGTACCGGCCCGAAGACAAAGCAGCAAAGAAGGAAAGGCTCTTGAAAAAGGCTCAGGCAGAGGCTGAAGGAAAACCTGTTGAAGCTAAAAAGCCTATTGTTGTGAAATATGGGCTCAACCATGTCACATACCTTATCGAGCAGGTAAAATTCATTTTGTCTAATCTTTGCTCAATTGCACTTCCAAGTCTTCAACTGTAACCCTTAGTTTTCTCTTCCCAACAGCTAATTTTTCTATTGAATTTCTATAATAGAACAAGGCTCAGTTGGTGGTTATTGCTCATGATGTAGACCCAATAGAGTTGGTTGTCTGGCTACCAGCTTTGTGCAGGAAGATGGAGATCCCATACTGCATTGTTAAGGGAAAAGCACGTTTAGGATCGGTAATTATCTCATTTATCTTTTGTCTTCAATGAATGTCAAAGCAAAAATTTTGAACTGGAAACTAAATCACTGTAATGTTTATGATAGATTGTTCACAAGAAGACTGCATCAGTTTTGTGCTTGACCACAGTCAAGAATGAAGATAAACTGGAGTTCAGCAGAATCTTAGAGGCAATTAAGGTAGTGTAAAATTGAATCAGTCATAAATAGAATGACTTTAGAGTTTTTGGAGGATTTGATCTCATTTCTGGATTTATTTATAATGTCTCAGGCCAATTTCAACGATAAGTATGATGAGTACAGGAAGAGGTGGGGTGGTGGGATTATGGGTTCCAAATCTCAAGCCAAGACCAAGGCCAAAGAAAAGGTCCTTGCTAAGGAAGCTGCACAGAGAATGAATTAAGAGCCAGTATTGTGCAATTTTTGTCTAGGATACATGACTATTTGAGGCTATTAGCCTCGAGATTTTTGGTTATTCTGAGGTTGTGAGTTTTTCTTTTCTTAATTGATTGGAGAGGTAATGTGTTTGATCGGAAATCTACCTTCTTGTTATAGTTAGGTTTATACTTGAATGCAATTTCCAATTTTTTGTTTGGTAATAGTAGTTCTGAAGTGTACTTATCCCTCGACAAATGAGATTTCAAATTTTTTTCTTTTAAATTTGTATGGATTATTTCGCAAGTTAAGAGGAGTTAATGGATAAGATTAAAAAACAATTCTTTTTTAAATGGGAATAGCTCAAAACCTGGTATTTGATCATTTTCTTTTTACTTTCTCTAGTAAGGGAGTTTAAATTTTTAGGATTTCTTTCCATTATTTTTACCTTTTTATTAATGTAAAACTTTTGCTTTTGGTAACTTATTTTTAGGAAGCGTTTTAACCGTATGATTTATATAAATGAAAAAAAAAAAGCCTTATAAATCGACCCCCAATTAAAGATTCTGTTTCTGGAAACATTTATTTGTATTTGAAAAATAGTGGTATTTTACCATTTCATGTTTGAATTTTCACGAATATTGAGCCTTTCCATGCTTGATTTACTTCCTCCTTCCTAAAAGGATTTTCAGCAGCAGCAGGCGAGGCGGCAACCGTTCTTTCTGAGGCTAAACCGCTTTGTATCTATCTGGTTCCTTCCTTGTGACCTGTGTTGTCAAATATCAAAACTCTTCCTTCATTACCGGAACGAACATCAGTTAACAATAGCTATTCTTAATTCCCTGATTTACCCATTCATGAAAAGCAGCAGCAGCGAAAACAGATAGGACAGTTGTAATAGATAGTTTTGGTTTGTTCTTAGGTTACTTGGATTAGAGCAACTTATTTAACTTCATTATAACCTGAAAATCGACTTTATGACTCCTTTTATTGTTCCTTGTTGTTTTATTTTAGTTTTTAGTTTTTACCTTTTAATATTTTAATGTGTAACTGCTATTCCACACATTAATTATCTTATTGAGCTTAATATTTCTTTCTATAAAGTCTTCACCAAGCCAACTTTCATATTAAAATAAATATAAGAAAAAACAAAAGAAGAAGCAACTTTCAGAGGAGTTTACACTTACAAGTGAAGTTACCAAATACCAATACAACATTTTTGAAAAAAAATAAATTAAAAAATAAAACAAATAAAAAAGACTTTTGCGCAAATAAAAATATAAAAGGCGCAGTAGTATATAGTTGTTATTATGTTTTTTTGGGTAAGCTCTCTTAAAAAAAAAATCACTCACTCTCTTTCTCTCTCTCACAACACAAACTCTGCAATTCATCAAACCCTAGCAATCTCTCTCTCACACACGCTCGCTCGCTCGCTATCGGCCTATTCTCGGTCTCAAATTTCCTGCGAATTTCGGTGATGGCTGACGGAAAGCTCGATCTGCCGGACGATCTCCTCTCCTCTAAGACGCTTGATCAACATCGTTCCGTCAAAGGTTCTCCTCTTTGTTTTTATTTTATTTTAATTTCTCATTATTTAATCTCATTTCTATTAAAAATAACGTTTATACTTATATCTGATCGATCTGTCAATACAGCTCTCTGCTAATTGTATTTTCTCAACTGTAGATATCATTAATGGTTTTTCGTTTTTATTTTCGTTTCTTCCCTAAAATTACTTAATTTTATGGTTTGAACTTCATGCTTTCGTGTATGTAATCGGTTGTTTATTCATTTGAATCGTTTTAGACTATTAACTTTTCAAATCTTATAATACTGTTTATTTGTTTACTGATTCCATTGAGTGTAACCATAAGTCAAAATTTAATTAGGATCTACAACGGGAGTTTCAATTTCTTTTGCACGTTTTAATCTCAGATTATATTTAACTCTTAATTGTTTAACGTTGTAGGAACTCCTATATAAGTGGTGTAATTGGAGCATACTATGATTACCTCTTTTAAAAATTGAATTTTATTATTGTGTTTATGTTTCTTTTCTTTTTTATTTTTTTATTTTTTCAAACATTAGAAAATAATAATAATCTGTTGTGCAAGTGGTACAAATAATGTATGTTTAGTACTCTACTGGTTTTTTCATAATCTGAACTAAGAAGCTTTCCTGGGCTAAACGTTTTCTTGGGGCTGGATCTTATCCTTTTTTATTCTCTTGGGGTGGTATACTTTCAGGGGTATAGTTTCTTTTTGGCATATGATTTAAATAGCATTTTTTTGCTTTCTTTGACGTTCCAGGGGTCCCTGGTTCATTTTTTGTATTTTCTTCCCTCTTTGAATGATATTTTGTTTCTTGTCAAAGAAAAATTCTCTTGGTTTTCCTATGAAAGTAGTTGATGTTGCTTGTTTGTATCGATGGTTTCTTTATCAGATTAGTTAATCTATGATGCTAGTTTCTGTGTGATAATAATTTGTTTTTTGCACTATGTTAGACGAAGCTTGGGGAGGAACTGGTGAGGACAAGTCCCTGATGGGGTTACTTGATGAGTCAAAAGGTAGTTATTTTTTCTTTGGAGTTATGTTAGTGTTGGATAGAATTATGCTAATTTATATGTGTGTTCAAATTCTCATTTGTCTTCCTTTCAGTTCTCTTGCTTTTACATGCCCACATCGTTTTGATAGCTATTTATTATTGTATTTTTCTTTTGGTTGATACCGCAGATCAAGTAACTTCAGAGAACAGCATACCTCTGTCTCCACAGTGGCTCTATGCTAAACCAGTTGATCCTAAGACATTGACTACAGGAGGGGTAAGAAAGTTCTTCATCCTTTAGATATGTGCCTCAGGCTTTTCTATTAACCAATGTGTGGGGTGGACAGGGCAAGCTTGTAGATTTGTTATGGGTGCATAATAAACTGGTTTTTTTATGTAAAAAGTTACTTGTTTTTAGGAGTGACTGAACTGTGTTTGATGCTTTTATTGCTTTCATTTTCTAAAAAAATAATATGATGGTGATGGGATACTGCTTTTGTAGGATCGCTTGTTTAGCATAACTTTGACTGTTTACTATTCTTCTGATATCCTGATATGCGGATCTAAAATGTCAAATTTGATATGACTCTTAACTAATGCTATGATCGAAATGAACTTCTGTCCTTTTTGTTGGAAGATGGAGTTGTTATAAACCATGGTTTTACTTGTGATAGTGCTTCTGATTCTATTTCTTTTCTTTTCTTTTCTTTTTCTAATTATTGCTCCACTGTAAATTCTCTCAAGATAAGTAAAAAATGTCTCCTTTCTTGTGCGTTCTCCATATTGCCTAATATGATATATATTAAGGTGGTTTTGGGATTATTGTGCAAGATATTTTTACCATTAGATTCTTGATTTCAAGTTCGCAAACCTCATCCTTTATGCCATGGTCAGGCAATTTGTACTTTTAAAATTACTTATTTGTGTGTGTGTGGCCCTTTCACATGCCCATGTTGTATTGAGCAGTCGGTACTGTGTGAGAGCCTCTGGATAAATTTGAGTTATGGAAATTGCCTCAAAATTTATGGCATTTGTGTTTGCAGTTAGTTTTAATTATGTCATTAAAACTGGTTTATTAGCATAATGGTTCACAAAAAAAATTTCCTGTAAGGAGAGTTCTAGCTTTTTGTATCCTCTGTAAGAATGAATAATAATATCATTATTGAGAATAATTCAGTGAGTTTTATCCTCTGTGAGGACTTAGAATCATTTCTTTATTGAGAATAATTCAGGGTTTTGATTTAAGTAAGAACCAATTTATGAGAGGTAAATGAGTGTGACATACGTTTGCTGTGAGGTTCATGACATCTTCATGAATGCCATTAAATTTTCTTTTAAGCGCGTATGTTTTTTACCTCCTTAAAACCCTTTTGTATCAAAATAATGGCAGGAAATGCGTGCACCAAATTCAATGCCTCAGGGAAACACAGCTGATACTAATTTAAAAGACAGTTGGCGTTTAGATGGATCTCAAGACAAGAAAGACTGGAGGAAGACTGTGCCTGATATTGAAAGCAGTCGCCGCTGGCGTGAAGAAGAGAGAGAAACAGGTATTCTTGGTAGAAGAGATCGCAGAAAAGAAGATCGTCGTGCAGATGTCACCTCATCTAGGGATATTTCTGAAACTAGAGCTTTGTCTTCTGTAGATCGTTGGCATGATCCTAGTAACCGTACTTCTGGCCATGAATCCCGGAGAGACAGCAAGTGGTCTTCAAGGTGGGGTCCTGAAGATAAAGAGAAAGATTCTCGAACTGAAAAGAGGACAGAAGCTGAGAAGGAAGATACTCAGATTGACAGACAATCTTTTGTCAGTGGCAATCGCACAACTTCCGAGCGTGACAATGATTCCCGTGATAAGTGGAGGCCCCGTCATCGCATGGAAGTTCATGCAGGTGGGTCAGCTGCATACCGCTCTGCACCAGGATTTGGGTTGGAGAGGGGACGGGTAGAAAGCTCAAATGTGGGATTTGCTCCTGGACGTGGTAGGTCTACTATCAATGGAAGCCTACAAATAGGCAGGCCCCCCTCTATATCTGTTATTGGCTCCGTTCCTGTAGATAAATTATCCGGCTCCTCAGCTGTATATTGTTATCCTAGAGGAAAGCTTCTTGACATTTATCGTAAACAAAAAACTCTTCCGAATTTTGATTCTGTACCTGATGAGATGGACCATGTATCACCAATAACACAAGTAGCCTCCATTGAGCCCATGGCTTTTGTTGCTCCTGATGCAGAGGAAGAGGTATATGAATTTCGCCTCTTTATAATATATAATTATTGTAGTTATTTTAGATGCTTCAAACTGGATTATTGTTGTTTACAGGCTATTCTTGGGGATATATGGAAAGGAAGAATTAGAAGCAGTGAAGTATTACAGAACTCTAATAGGGACAAAAATGTGGCATCAAGTGTTAATACTACAGGTAACAAGAGTTGCATTACCATTGACTATACCCCTAATAAACTGTTCAATTTCTCTCTGATTGAGATTTGCTGTTTGTTCAGGATTTGGTGACACCACTATCGGCGAGGGTAAACAGAGTTCTTCAGTTAATACTGAAGGAACTGTTGAATCGTTGGAGAAAACGGGTGTAAATAATTCTGGTCAAGGTAATGGTGCTGTGGCATTAAGCTCATCTGATCCCCATGTTGCCAAGGGTAAGAAATGTTGCTTTAAATCTTTGACTACTTCTAGTTAACTGATTTGAGAGATATGAATTTTTCTTTTTATATATATGAATATTTCTTTCCATCATTTCAGAAAGGGGTGCTTTTAAAGAAGGTGAAGGTATTAGGTCAGGTGCAAGTGATTTCATGCATGATGGCTTGATACCTTCAGTTTTGAAGGGACATGATACATGTGGTGCTGGAGAGACTACTGGCTCCAGTAACAGTATTAATGAAGTGAAATTTGTTGAAAACCAACGGGCAGATGATTTGATTCTCACAAAGCACCCTAAATTGGAAGATATTAAATCATCTGCTTCTTTTGAAGTCGGTAACCAGCTTCCCAATGATTCAAATTCTCTATTTGATTTTGGATCTCTGCAACAAACTGCAAATAGTGATCAGCTTCATCAAAAAAGCAATAACAGGGCACATCCATCGGATGTTGGTATATCGCTAGAGGATTTAAGTTTGTTCTATCTTGATCCTCAAGGAGTAATTCAGGGACCATACATGGGGATTGACATCATTATGTGGTTCGAGCAAGGTTATTTTGGAACTGATTTACCTGTTCGATTGTCAGATGCTCCTACTGGATCAGCTTTTCAAGAACTTGGTGAACTCATGCCGCATCTGAAAGTTAAATCTGGGTCCTCCACATGCAATAATCTGGTTACAACATCACAGCTATCTGATACTGTTGTAGGCAGCTTGGAAGAGAGTGTAGCCTCTCCTGCTGCTGGACCTGATTATAAGGGGTCTGCTGTTGTAAATAATCAGCTGTGGGTTTCAACTGGTTTTGATGCTACTTCAGGTATTGATTTTCAATCAGGAGTGCCTAATCATGAACATCAGTCTGAGCCCCATCTTCCTGACGATCAAAGCTTCCAAAATTCTGTTGCTCAAGATGAAGGTATGTTCCATTGCTTGGTTTTGCTATTAATTTTTCTTATTATATCTATTCGTGATGCCACTTCAATTGTTGATCTTTTATTTGTTGCAGAAATTGTCTTTCCTGGGAGGCCTGAAAGCAGCAATGCTAATCATATGAGGAGATCTGGTGCTGATATTCACAGTTCATTTTCTAGTCCTGCAAGCCACCATTCCCTTGTTAATGAGTTTTCAGAAGCTAGTATGCCTAGACATCAGGAGGATGATAAGGTGCATCCTTTCGGTCTGTTGATGTCTGAGCTGAGAGACAGCTCTCATTTGAGGCGTTCTCAATCATCCAATTTGGCTTCAAGCATAGGTGACCAGGGTCAGTTCTTGGATTCTTTTGACAGAGATGCCACAATTGTCAGCCAAAGCTCTGTGGGTACATTGGCTGATCAACCTGCTCTTGGGGAGATGTGGCCTGATGATTATAGAAGGAATAAATTTTCAAAATCCCACCCTCATCAAGGTTCTATAGATGCGCACCAATTATTTCGTAGGGATCAAGAATTGAATGGTTTTGACGTGGCAGAGCACTTAATGTTACAAAAGTTGCAAAAGGAACAACTTCAACAGCAAAATTATTCTTCTCCTCATCCTTTTTCATATACAAATGAGTTGGGCATAGAGCAAATTCCGGGTTTATCTCTTTCTCAGAGCAAGAATCTGCATCTACAGCAGTCGGCTCATCCAGTAGCAGACATGAAACAACTTTTGGAACTTAAGTTACAACAACAGCGACATATCGAGATTCAACAACAGCGGCATCTCGAGCTTCAACACCAACGACATATTGAGCTTCAACATCAGCGACATCTCGAGCTTCAACACCAACGACAGCTCGAGCTTCAGCACCAGCGGCAGCTTGAGCTTCAACAACAGCGGCAGCTCATGCTGCAACAACAGCGGCAACTTGAGC
>WYDK02000080.1:3625353-3645041 GCA_009867345.2 Toxicodendron radicans
ATATACCATTAATAAATTGATTTATGATATTGTTGATAGGAATATTATAGACTTTATTATAAGATTTTTTTGTACTTTTACTTTTATTATAAAATTTTATTGTAAAAATGAGACGTGATTTACTGTCTTACTTTGGGACTCTTTTAATTTTTTCACATGATTAACCAACGAAACGTGGGAGAATCTTAATTAGCAAAGGGGCCTAGTTGTAATCGTCAATTTAATCCATGATATTTTTCCTGTGTAATAATAATAATGGATTATTAACATGGTATTTTTCTTTCTCCTAATGATGGAGCCGCCACCATTTTCCACTTTACTTTATTCTAATCAATCCGCTGATGAAGCTACTTTTCTTTCTCTTGGAAAATTATCGTGCCGTCCACGACACCTTAAACTCTCTCTATATATATAGACTGTTCAATTCTTATACTACTTCTATCCTCCATACATTCATATTTTTCCGTGATTTTGCCCCCACCAAGCAGGCCACTCCTTTTGTTTAGATTTCAATTCAACCTTGTTGGACAAACAACAGTTCTTCTTCTTCTTCTTCGTCACTGGGGTTAAATGGAAAACTACCAGATGTTCTTCCCTTGTTCCTCTACGGGGCAGTCAGCTTATCCCATAACGACGTCGCATAGAACAAACTCTGACCATGTTTTTAGTCATGGAGATAGCTCATCAAGTGGGTTTTTGGGGTTGAAGCCAGAAAGTTTTGTCCCAAAAAATACTACAAATCATGTTAAAGACCTTTCTCAGATTAATGAAGGGTTTCTAGTGTCTGAAAATGAGGGAAAATCAAGTAAAAAGAAAGGGGAAAAGAAGGTTAGAAAGCCCCGATTCGCTTTTCAAACCAGGAGCCATGTTGATATCCTTGATGATGGGTATCGCTGGAGGAAATATGGTCAAAAAGCTGTGAAGAACAACAAATTTCCAAGGTCAGTTGAATTAATCATCTTCTAGCTTCACAGATTTTCAATTTCACATTTGCAAGAGTGTTTGAAAGAATGCTACGATCTTGATGGATATTGTTAAATTTGATATGTGTGTTTCAACATTATCCTTTTTTTATCATTTCTTTGCGGCTTATTAGCCGAAAAGTGAGATTTACTTGATCTTACACTTACATAAAGAAACCTACTTTTGAATACTTGATTGTGAAAGGGTTTAGTGCAATTGTGTTGTTTCCAAATTAAGTTTATGGAAGTAAGATTATTGCAAATTATGCATGCTTCGTCCCTGCATGTGCGTGATACACTTACCACTTTTAGATAGTTTTCTTTACCATATTGGCTTAATTTCCTTAGTTTTAATTAGTTCTAGGTTTTCTCATTATCCCCCTTTCTAATTTGTAAAGATATTTATAGATCCTAATTTTAGATTTACTTTTCCCAAAAAAAAAAAGAAAAGTTAATTACATCTAGGGTTTCCATAAACAGTAAAGTACATACTTATGAACACTTAAAAATATTTACAGATCTATTAATCTTCCACATACATAAACTACACCATCCGAAACCCCAAATAGATCTTGTTAGAGTTTGAATCAATTATAACTCCAAGATCAGGTTTGCAATTGTTGAGAGCACAGACGAAAAAAAAAAAAGATATTTATAGATCCTAAATTTAGATTTACTTTTCCAAAAAAAAAAAAAAAAAAGTTAATTACATCTAGGGTTTCCATAAACAGTAAAGTACATACTTATATGAACACTTAAAAATATTTACAGATCTATTAATCTTCCACATACATAAACTACACCATCCAAAACCCAAATGGATCTTGTTAGAGTTTGAATCAATTATAACTCCAAGATCAGGTTTGCAATTGTTGAGAGCACAGACGAAAAAGGTCTGAAAATTCCATGTAACCCTAGCTTATCTAATGTTTCATATTTGCTGATATGAAGTCATGTGATTCATATTTGCTAGTTTTTTTTTTGGTTTTTTGTTTTTGCAAATTTCCCTCTACTATACCTGGCCATGCATTTAATGTATAAAGAGTTTGATTGATATAAATTCGTGAATGATTGATTGCAAATAAACAACTAGTACATGAACATTACACAGAAGTGTCGATGTCATGACCAATTCAATGACGAGATACTCAAGCAAAAATAATTGGTAGTCTATTACGTACCATAAATGATGAAAGTTTTGAGGAAGTAAATATATATTGATACTATTTATTTCATAAATGCAGAAGCTACTATCGTTGTACACATCAAGGGTGCAATGTAAAGAAGCAAGTTCAACGTCTAACCAAAGATGAAGGTGTTGTGTTGACAACTTACGAAGGGATGCACACTCATACAATTGAGAAACCTACTGACAATTTTGAGCATATCTTGAGTCAATTGCAAATTTATACTCCCTTTTGAAGCCTTCATAAATGTGAAGTTATCTACCTTTATATATATGTATGCTTCTATTGGTGAATGATACACCTTTAGAATTCACTCCTTAGATATGTGGAATTTAATAAATTTGTGTTTGTAAAATATATTTTGGCTGAAGATTTTAATTAAATTAAGGTTATATCAATTAGATTTTGTAAATTTTTTTTTTTTTTTTTTTTGTTAGTTGTTGCTCTCTACGGACTTATATATTTGAATATTACCTGTCTTCAGTGTATAATGTCCTACAAACCAAGCAAGTTTGTCACTGAATTAACAAGCAAATTTGGATGCTAATTTTAAAATTACATTTACAATATTGTTTTAACATGTATTTGAAATTCATCATGTTGGATTTATGCGAATGATATATCCAAGACATTAGGGTAAAAAAATCAGTTTAATTTGGAGAGCCAACGAATTATGATTCAACGAATATAGAACAAACATTTGAAATATATAATATCCTAGGATTCTCTTCTCCAAAAAGCTTTTAACTAATTTATTGATCATTAATAATGTGTTAGAATTACAAATAACTAGTGGTTACGTCTGCGCGTTGTGCGGGTATGATACTATGTAGTAAACATGATAAACGATTAAAGATAAATATAACATTAAACTAACAAATATATTACAATTATGAGTACAAATTTTACATTTCTCACCAACAAATTATAGTTAAAATAAAACTCAATTATAGAGACGTTGTGCAATGAATTAATTACCTTCAATACCATGTAAAATATGCTTCAACTTAAAATTGTACATCAATTGAGATAAAAAAAATTAACAATACAGTGAAAAAACTGAAATCAAACAATTATAAATAAAAATTACAAAAAACACTAACACTCTCTCTTCAGATAAAACACATAATATATTGGTAATGTGCTCAACCCAAGCTCCTCAAAAAAAAAAAAAAAACATATTTCTTTAACTAGTATTTTCTCAATAAAATGGATGAAGATTAAAAATTGTGTGATGAATAAATAGAAGATATATTTATATACAACTCTTCACATACTCTACATTTTCATATTCATAACTCATCATTTAATCCAATTAAAATCATTATAACCACTTCAAATTCAATGACTTAACTTACATTTTCCAACCTTCAATTTTTCATCTTCCAATTTTTCATTTTCATTTTCCAACCATCCATAAAACATTAAATGTATGTAGTTATATAAGTATATGTTATTAATAATACAAAATTAGCCTAAACTAATAACATGTAGACACTTACTGCAATTATAGAACTTATGAAATTCTACATGACACTCAAATAACAAGTACTTCAGGATTATATTAGATATATAGATATATATAAATAATAAATTATTAACTCTCTAATCTTATAAAGTAAAAACACATAAATTTGGAATAGAATGAGTTACATATATTGTCTAAAATAATATTTGTTTGGACAAGAAATTAATATATAGTACTTCATACTAATTATAAATTAAATTATAGTATTATATATTTTATATAAAATTCATGGATTACATTAATAAAGAGTATTATTATTGTACATCATCCCATTCCCATCAAATTACATGATAATTTCATATTATTTTATGTATCATTTGATGTAAAACTTTTAGGATAATAAAATTGTGGGGAGTCTTATTAATCTTGTATAGAAGTTTTCATGAGTAACACTTCTTTATATTAATATTGCAGCTGAGTGAATTTTCCCACCTAGCATCAACTACGTACAGAAATTTTCCTACCATCAAGACAAAAAAAAATCAAAACAATATTCTCTTATAAACACATTTTCTTCATTTCAAGCATTCAAACGCATGTGCTTCATTTAAAGCATTTGTTTGGTTTCTAAAAATCCTCAGAACAATTCCACCACACAATATAATTTGTCATTATTTTCTTCTGCATGACATGGTTGATTATTCTAAATTTAGAATATTAAAAATAATAGTAAGTCTATTAATTTTTAATTAGACCAGCAACAAATAAATTAAAACCAAATTTATAGAGTCGTGGTTGAAACAATCTAAAGAAAGAAAACGTGCGATTTTTATCTTGATTCATTTAACAGAGTCTATATTATTGTAATATTTTTTTCATTTCTCTCGTTACAATGAATTATTGTATCACTCATACAAAATAATAATGTATTTATATACTAAGATTATTAAAAAGAAACCTTAAACTATTAAGATTTTTGTTCCTAAAACAAACCCTATTAACAGTTATATTCTTGGAGGAACTCAAACCGCTTACTGGCTGCCTGCACACAGGGAGCTGAGCACCTGCCCACTGACTGAGCAACGAGACCATGTGAGTACCACCCTTTATAGACGAACTCTTTATATTCCAATAGTAATCCCCTTGTGAAAAACAAGACAGCACAATAATATTTGAATTAATTTTCTTCTCTGTCCCATCATAAAGCATTGAAACCAATGAAAATCTTAAATAAACACAAGGCAAAAATATATCTTGCAGCAGCCCCATTTTGAAATTTGGCTGCATTTTGTAATATACGTTATTAAATTATTATTTTTCAGTTGCTTTCACTGAAAATTGACCCTTCTCAATCAAGAGATATCATAAAATTGGATGCTATTAGGTTGGAAACAGAGGTGTAAATTGGATTGTACCGAAAAAAATTAGGTGAGACTATGAGAGTTTTACAAAAACCTAACATAATTAGACTATTGGTTTGTAACTTTTCAATGTTGATACAGAAAAACGTATCAATCAGACAGATTCGATTAACTTGATGGTACTCATATGATATTATCAAAGAATAAATCATTGGTTCGAATCACATGGAGGACGCAATTCTTTATAGACCAAAAAACCGTCTTAACGGTTAACAAATTCTAACCGGTCCAAGGGTTAGAGTGTTGAATGTTCTAACATCAACATTCAAATATATCCAAATACTTTAATATAGATAATTAAATGCAATAGTATTGTTTGATCTTCATTAAATAAACAAGGGATCGGATGATCATCTTTCATAAGCTATCATGGGATATATTGGTATAGAATAACTTATATAATATTTTCTTCACTTAAATATTTCAAGAAAATTTATTACAAACAATATTTACATAATATGAAATAAGAATAATGTAATCGGGATAATGTTACCGCACTTAGATTATTACATTATTGATTCAGTCAATTTTTGAACCATGATCTAAAGGTTAAGTTAAAGACTGATTTGAAAACAAAGGCGTGTTTGGGGTCTTAAATTGAAGCATTAAAAACACTTTCAAGGATACAAAATGAATGGTAACATTACCCAATACTATAATGGACCCTAACAACAAGCATAATAAATCCTTGTAACAAATCTATGGTTCATGCTGCTACCTAGAAAGCAACGGAGGGTTTGTGAAAGGTATATTACATTAACACTAACATAATATTATACATATAATATTTTTATACAATATTTCTTATATAATTTGATGTGATAAAATATGATTGATTAATTTTAAATTAAAAATAAAATTTTACTCAATCATCTTTTATCACATTAGATTGTACGAAGAATATTATATAAAAATGTTGTATGTATAGTATTACTCTTAAAACTAAAGAAACTGTATGCTGGCGGGCGCAGCCTGAGCTGGCTTACCTGACTACTTCTAGATCTTTTCATTACCCCTTTTTGTGATTGTTTTATTGACATTACAGTCGATGTTTCAAGAAGTTTAATTAATAATTAATTGAACTAATATTCTAGAATGGATGTCCCTTTCTTCAAACCTCCTTATCAATTGCTCTATCTATCATCTTCTTTCTTTCAATTGTTTTTTAATTTGAAGCACCCGTGTAATAGGTCAGGAAATAAAAAGTTTCAAACAAGAAACTAAGGTAAAGGGACCGAGTGAAAATTGAACAAAATTTCCACCAAGGTAATTATCAACCTTCGTCTCTCTTTCTTCTTAAAATTTGATACAATGAACTTAAAGTCAATCATTCCACCGAATACTTGCACGCCAGCTTAGCTAGATGCATAGAATGCTATTTATCTATTTCTTTTGGACTTGAAATTTCATCGTCTTATCTTCGTCCCTGTTTCCCCTTTTTGTCAAATTGGTCAGTGGGAATATAAGCAATCATTAGTTAGGACAGGAGTAGGAGAGTAAACAGATTGTTGAATTGAAAGGGAAATTTAAGAACTTCTTATGGACCAGGACTAGGACTTAAAGGTTTGTTAGATTGAGTGAATTGGGACAATACATGTCAATTACATACACTGGAAGGATTTTATTCAATTACGGGACTTGAAAAGGTGGAGTGCTTTGTGTTGTCATCACCTTCAGAATTTTCAAAGACAAAGAGGACCATCGGCCTTGTGGGGAACGGATTCATGAATGACGACTCATGCTTAAACTCATGCTTAAGCTTAACAATTATTACCCAGCTGTATCAACTTGCTATTGCTAAAACTGGGACAAAACTTGAACTACATTTCTAGTTCATTTTCCAGGGATTACTGACTGGACTGGACTGGACTTTTAGAGCGTGTCTAATTCATAAGAACATTTTAATATTGTCAGTATCTGTAGCCTCAGGCATACGTTTTTCGAGTCGAAGTAAATATTTAATTCCTGTATTCTTGTTCCTTATTTCCGGCAAATACCAATTCTTTAATATGTATTTATAAAGTTTAGTACCAGAATCTTGCAATTCAAAAATCTCCTGTATATTTCCTCCAAAATCTCAGTTGGCCCGTGGTTGCTAAAACTGACACTAAAAGCTACGGTTTACAATGGCCCCCGATGGTTGATAATCCCACTTGCATCGACGATCAAGAAAGCAAACAGGTGCCTGAAGCACCAGCAGTTTCCAACAACCAGGCACTCTTGAATACCTTTGCTCCATCAGAAATTATAATTCCTGATACCTCAGGGATCAATTTGATCCACTTGGCGCAGTGATATGCAACTTGTTCAAAAAATTCCCCATTTTAACCTAATCACATGATGGACAAGCCTTCTCCTGCAGTTTTAATTCTCGATACCAACCAAAATGGGCCTGATGGCACGGCTCGAAAATGGGATCTTCCTAAAGCTTCCATTTCTAGAGTTATTTAGCTCATTGGTCGTGTTGAAGGTGAAGTCTAATTATATTTGCTTCATTGGTTTTAGGTGCAGATATATTCAAATCTTTTCATACCAATCACGGCGGCAGATGTTGGTTAACTTCTCCATCGGCTTTGATATGCATGGGGATCAAATTAAACCTTTAGGTGCTTTGTTGCGCCACACCAGATAGCACTAAATCATACACTGTACTAATAGGATTTCAGTGCCCTGGAAAATCAGCACCTTAGCATAAAACTGGACACATTAAAAAAAGGATTTCTCTTTCCCTTCTCCATTTTTAATCAACTTTAACGTAGTCGTCCCATAGTTGAGGACTTGAGGTACGTCATACGTGAAATGAAGTCAAAACATTTTGACATTTGATCACTATCTTTTCTATTTTAACAATGATACCAGTGGACTTTTGAGCAAGACCATACCAAATCATAAATTACCTGATTGACTTAAAATTTAAAAACCAGGAATTATTGTTGATTCTGACGGTTCAGTGACATGCAGCTGAGCTACGGATGATTTTTAATACAAAATGCACACTCTTGCGGTTGTGGAAACAAGTTAAAAAAACTAAATTAATTGAGAAACAACAAACGAAACAAAAGTACAAAGAATTAATGCCAAAATCTTATACAAAATTCTTCAAGGCCCATTCATAGCTGCCATCATAGCATTTTAACATAGGAAGCAATAAACAAGTTTACAATGGGACATTGTTTTTGGTTAAACAAACTAAGATAATGGGTAACACACGACATGTGAATCAAGAGCACTGGTCTTCATTTCATTCCAGTAGAGACAACATTGAAATGGACAACAAACAGGAGATTTAAACAACCTCACAGGAGACAGAAGGCGCTACTAAAGCCCAAATAAAGATGAAACTTAAAATAAGTATAGGCTATTTTTTATAGTTACATATTAGTATATTAATAGACCATAATAAAATCAATTTTTAGTAAGTTTGTTGCAAGCATAATTAAAGACTTATTCTCAATAAATCATCAAAAAGTCACAAAAGTTAAAAGAAAAAAAAACTACACACTATCACATAACAACCAGCCCATTGCAAAACATTAGTGCTTCTCCTTTGGGGTATCTTTCTCTGGAAGTTTTGACTCCAATTCCTTGGGCTTTATCTTCTCCCCAGCCCTGAAAGGCGATCCATCAAAGTAATGTTAATGCACAGAGAGATGTAACCTAAATATTAGTTAAAAGATAGAATTTGTATAATATGGAAAGCAAAGAAATGCAGCCAGCCACTGTGTTAATGATCATATAGAATCAGCGAGGCCATCAAGAAGATTAAAACAGGAATTTCTGCGTCAACAAATAGCCAGAATCACAATCTTTGTGTTCAAAAGGTAATTTTTGCTATTGCTTACAATAATCATGATAAGTGGTATTGCTGTGTCCCATCATCTATAGCCATGTTTTCCCAGACTAGTCTTCTATACTCAACTAGATCATTTGATGGCAGATTATCTAGTTTTAAATATAAATAATGTTTAGCATCAATACAGAGTACTAATGGCACCTTAACCCGTCATTCATGTAATTTCAAATTATGTAGATTCATGCAACCAATCATGAAAAATTTTATGAGTTCAATAGTCATTGATTCCATGAAATAATTTGTCAAGCAAATCTAACAAAAGAAAAGAAAAAAGGTTGCTGAAAGCCATTAATCAATTCAAGACTGATTCTATAAAAATATCTCTCACAGAACTGAAGATTTTAGCTACACTTACTAGAGTGAACACCTTCTTGAAACCAAATTACTAACTAATTTACTAGCTTCTGTTACCCTGACATGAGAAAACTAAGTTTGCTTTCATAGTATAGCATTCAGCAATTTCCATTACAATAAATATTCAATCACAACTCGATTAGAAAAGTGCACAGTTCTCACAAAACATTGTTTTCAAAACAGTCTACTGCAGTAAAGAACCTGAATTAATTGTTAACTTGAGGGTCTCCTATCATGAATTTCTCTCATAATCAATGTCAACATGAAGACTATGCATTGCCTCTCATTGATATACAATCATAATCAGATTACTCTCTAGTTCTAGATAAACAAAATATTCTAAACTTAAAACACTTTCTCTGCCAAGGGCTATATCACAAAATTATAATGAGCAGCTTGACTCAAGTCTATGATTATCTAAACTCACCTATGTTACTACTCAATGCATGAATTGGATACTCATTCCAGTAAAAGATTGCAGCAACATATATCTTTAGTAACAAGATGAACATATTGAATTTGAAATTTCAGCATTGTCAAAAGCAAATCATCCATATTTCCAACTAAAACAGTCAGACTTTTAACCTAAAAAATTAACTACAATAGCCAGATAATCAAAACACCAACTTGCAGCTTTTCCAACTGTTCAAACATAAACTTGTTTAAATTAAATATATAATTAACAAAATAAATAAATAAATACGGCTCGTAACAGTCAATTAAACAAAATTAATTCCCCACTTTAGGCCAATCACCGAAAATATTTATTCCACAAAACAAACTAAGTAAAACCCAGAGAGAGAATTACTTGGAGGCAGCAGAAGATTCTTCTTCGAGCCAATTACGAATATGCTTAACATTGCGCCTGAATATAGCAGCTGATTGTTTCACATCGCTCCTCAGTAAAAGAACTAATGCACCTACACCTGCTACTGTCAATATAAAATTCGTCAACGCCATTGACTTCGCTTCTTCAATCAATCGGAACCCTAGATTTTGTAACTTTGAAGAACCTGCAACTTCCTTGTTATAAACCTGGATGCGAGGGTTTTGCCTTTTAAAAGTTTCTCTCGGAACAAAATCATGCTATGGAGAAGACAAGGTTTCTATATTGGGCCTTTTAGAACAATTGGGCCTATTGGACATTTGGGAGTTGATGTGGCCCTGCAAATTTGCCCCACTTATTATTTTTTTAAAATGTTTTTAGGCACAATAATATGATAACAGAAGAAA
The DNA here is from genome assembly GCA_009867345.2 of Toxicodendron radicans. NCBI lineage: Eukaryota > Viridiplantae > Streptophyta > Magnoliopsida > Sapindales > Anacardiaceae > Toxicodendron > Toxicodendron radicans. The sequence goes on from WYDK02000080.1 coordinate 3,635,832, forward strand.
AAGATAAAAAAGTTTTTAATATATTAATGTTTTTCATTTACAATAAATATATAAAATTAAAAAAAAAAAAATCATGCTTCAACTTTTCATATGTGCCCCTAACCATTATTGTTATTCTAATGTTTAAACTTTTATATTGATTTACTAACATAGAATTTCTCATCATAAGTAGGTTTATATCTATCACCCTTTTGCCTCTTTGCACCAATTTTCTTGAACGATTAAGTTGTAAAATTTTAATTGAAATTAAACATTAAATTTAAACACCCAAATCACCCAGTTATGTTCACTATTATATCAATTAATTTTTTTTCCAACTCTACAGTCTACATCCATTAGATTTCTATGTTCTCTTTCATAATTTTTTTTCTATCTTATTATTTTTTAAATAAAAAAACTTGATTTAAAAATGTAGAAGGTGAATGGGAACCATGCATACTTATAAAACGATAACTATTTAATTGTATTATTATATTTGGCTTAAGCCCATTGAATAATATATATGTGTTTGTCGCACATCACCAAGGTAGTGGGATCATAATTCTTATTATACAATTAATATTTATGTATACTATTTTAGACATAATAAAATCGACTATTTTCACCAAAATTAATTTGGTATCAGAGCCCTAGTTCCGTTCTTGTTAAATCAGCCACCAATCTTCGTCGTCTACCACTATTGATCTTTGTCGTTCACCACTGATCTCCTTAGTTCTGCTACCAACCTCCTCAGATCTGTCGTCGATCTCTTCAAATCCACCAATGATCTCTTTAGATCTGTTGCTGACCTCCTTAGAAACACTGCTAATCTTGTTGATCTCCCAAGATCGCGCCTGCTTGAAGAAACCCAAATAATTAAGGTATGTTTGTAAGATTGGAAACTTGAAGAGCTTTGTTTGATACATTGGAAACTTGTAAGGGTGTGTTTGAAAGATTGAAAACTAGTATGGGCATTTTTGTAAGATTTGAAACTTGAAGGGTTGTGTTAAAAATATTGTAAACTTTCAGGGGTTGTTGTAATATTGGAAACTTACAAGGCCATTTCAAAATTTATATGGTGCTGGTTTGATTCACTGTGTTAATGGGTTTTAATGTGTCTTCTTCTGAGGTTGTCAAACCTATTGATGTTGTCTTTGATAAAACCAATTATGTCGAGTGGCATTAGGCCATGAGGAGTTTCTTGAAAGGCCGCAAATTATGGCTTTATCTTATTGGTGATATTAAAGAACCCAAACAAAGGGAGCCCAAAACTAATGAAAATTTGCAGGATCCCCTTGAGGACTAAGACATCAAAAATCATCAGATGATTACTTGGTTCTATAATACCTTTGTGCCAAATCTCGGTCAAGAATTTGGTAACTATGACCTAACGAAAGATGTTTAGGAATTGTTAGCTAAGCAATCATTATGTTACTAGTGGACTTGTTCCCCAACATCAAATTTGGAGCGCGCTTGTTAGCATGAAGAAAGAAACTAGATAGCCAGTTCGAGACTATTATGCTAAAATGTCTAGCTATTGGGACTAGTTGACTCTGTCTGAACTTGTACTTCCTAATCAAGAAGATACTTAGCTTATACTTACACACAAGAACAAGATGTGCCTGATTCAATTTCTTATGGGTTTTCATCCTAACTATGAGAACACTTGTTCTTATTTATTGCATATATGTTGTCAATCTGGTAATGTATGTTAAGACAAACACATTCACGCAAGTATACGTGGTTGACAAGTAGTCTAGATTCCTAAGAATCAAATATCGTTCCCACGAGGATTGTAAAACTAATAAGTCTCAATTGATGCTCCAACAATAGTGACAGGAATAAAGCAATGATAATATTGAACTTAAACTAAAGAATAATGAAATAGTCACTAACTAAAATAAGCTAATTAAATAAAATAAATTTAAGTATGAATTCTAAACCAACAGAGTAAAGCTAGCAACAATTTTAGTAATCAGAGATGGACAAGTCATATTTGAATAAAATCTCTCCTATTGTAATGTTGTGACGAATGCTACAGCCCAATTCAGCATGACATTTCACTCAATCCAAACACCTAAAATCTCGTACCATTCTCTCGAACTTTCTACAAGTTTGTTTCCTAAGCTTGAACCTAACATACATTTATGTAGATCTGGACTCAAGAAACAGATTAAGGCTCGGTTTGTTAACAATTGTATAAGGAAGCACCTATATGTCTATGTATTCTTCTCATACTCTCGTATGACCCTAAGGGCTTGCATTAATCAAATGATTTCCCTTGTCACTTAGACCTTCTCAGTATCTGTTTAACAAGCAAGATAACAAGTATTGAATGACCAAATCAACATTGTAACAATAAATTCATTTGATTCAAAATAAAATGTAAACATCACAAGCTATATTTAAGATAAAAATAGCATTACAATATGAGTTCAAATATTCAAATCCAACTTTAAAGAAATTAGTTCATACTGAAATGAAAGTAGAACAAAGTAAAAGATATAACCATGAAGTTCATTGGACAAGGAAACACAAAGTACAAGGAAGAAAGCTAGAAATAAGTCTTGGAGTGCTAAACTTTTCCTTGGAAAAATGGCTCATTCTTCTCTTGTGATTCTCTGTAAATTCTCTCTGATTATTACTCTCAATGGTCGACTCTTACTCTGATGAAGAAGACTTCGAGAATAATCTTTCCACTTTGCTTTTATATGAGAGAAAATAGGGCAACTTTTGACACTTGGCACAATACTAGGATAAATCATTCTTCATAGTCTGGTCACTGTGCATTCTCTCACTATGTGCATGGAAAAAGTGGTTGTCCTTTTCAGGACAGATCAATAGCCAATAGCCAGCATTTCTTGCCGCAAAGTCCTCAACATCAGGTATTCAATTGTGCATTTTAAATCCGATGACAAGTCACTTAATTCTAAAATGAAGAAAGATAATTAGCAAAAATTAAACCTAAATTACACCAAATTAGAGTAGCACAACACATATTTTCTTCTTTAAACTCAATCAACTCTAACTTGACAAAGCTATGAAATATTGAACTAAATTAAACTAAAGTAGCTAATGTTAGAAATAAAAACCATAGGAAAGTCTCCAAATTAGGACTATGATAACTCTATTTACATGAGTTATCAATATGTCCCCATCACTAACCCTTAATTTAACTCTTGCTCATCTGATCTTAGAGGAAGCCCGATTCATCACCTTAAAGACACCTCAGACCGATGTTGTCATGGCTATTAATTCCAATACTTCAGGACCTAAATAGTTGAGCTGTCATTATTGTAAGAAACCTGATCACTTCCTTCGTGATTGTCTTACTTGGCTTAAGGAGTTGACTTGTAATTAATGCAAGAAATCTGGTCATTTCATCAGTTATCGTCTTATTTGACCACCAAGATTTGTAACAACTATTAGTGGGGAAATCAATCCAAATCTCTCCATTCTCATAATAATGCTTTTTGCTATGCTGCTGATGCTATTAGAGATTTCAAAGCAGACCCCACCCGTTTCGTTAGCCTTTGTAATCTTAAAAAATTATTGAGTCAGGTTGTTTCTGGCCCATTTACATCTAGCTCTCATGTTGCCATGTCAATCACTCCAAGTAAATCTACTTGGTTTTTTTATATTGCTTGTTGTAACCACATGACTCCTAATCCTAGTTTATTTACGTTTAAAAAGTTGGCCCCTCATTTACCATTTATTACAACTACTGATGGCTCTTGTATGTCTGTTAATCATGTAGGTAATGTTTCTACTCCTTGGTTTTTTTTTTTGGATGCGAGGGAAACCCCTCCCCATTGGGCCTTTGGCTCAAAGAGGTAAGTAAAACCCCTGACTGTCCCAGACTCTTACAAAGAGTGCACGCCATGGTTCGAACCTAAGACCTACAAGAACCTGAGACCTACAAGGTAGATATCATGCCCTTTACCACCACGCCACACCCCTTGGGGACTTCTACTACTTGTTTGTCTTTGTCTAACACCTATCTTTGTCCAAAACTTATCCTTAATCTGTTATCTATTGGTCAACTTTATGAACTGTTCTTGATGCTCTATTTTCTCAATCTGGTTGTCGTTTGCAGGATCCTCAAACAGGGCAAATCCTTGGGAAATGTCGTAAGATTGGTCGATTGTTTGAGCTTATTTCTATTTATGTTCCTACCCTTCAAGCTGCACCATTGAGTCTTTGACGTTCTGTCTTGGTCATGTCTCAGTTTCTAGATTATGTTCTATAATGCCTACCGGTTGTTTAGTTCAGGTTAAAGATGAATCTGTTGATTGTGTTTCTTGTCAACTTGCCAAACAATCACCTTTTTCCCTTAGTGATTTTGTTTTCATTGCCTATTTTAATTTAATTCATTATGATGTTTAGGGCACTACACCAAATAAATCTATGGGTGGTTTTCGTTATTTTGTCATATTTGTGAATGATTACTCTAGATTTACTTGGTTGTATCTTATGTGACAAAGATCTGAATTACATAAAATTCATTCTACTTTTGCTACAATGATTCAAACTCAATTCTCTTGCAATATTAAAATTTTCTAATTGATAATGCCATGGAATATAAGGAAAACGACCATGTTAATTTTCTTAAATTACATGGCACTATTCTTCAGCATTCTTGTCCAGGATTTTGCAACAAAATGGTAGAGCCGAATGGAAACATAGACATATTTGGGATATTGTTCGTGCTTTACACATTTCCTCTTCTTGTCCAGAAAAGTTTTGGGGTGAAGCTGTTGTCACAACTGTCTACACAATTAATTGAGTTCCTTCCTCTGTGATTGCATATCAAACTCCCTATGAGTGTCTCTATGGTACTTCTCATGACCATAATTCTCTTAGGGCATGTTTGGAAATCATAGTGTAATTACTAGGGTGTGTTACACCCTATTAATTACACAATCTTTTAAAATACATGACGTGTTTGAATGTCATATTGTAATTCAATATGAATTATCAATGTCATGTTTGGTAGGACAGTTGGTAATTACACAGAAAAATAAAATTTTAATAACAAATATTTAAAATTAATATTATTTATTAACAAATATTTAAAATAGATATTATTAACTGACAAATTTTTTATCAACAGCTATAGCAATTTTATAAAATAAATAAAAATTTAATTATAATTAAAATAAAAAACTAAAAACTCTTTTAGAATATGAAACTTTATTTTTATTTTTTGGTATTAAAATATTTTGTAATTAAAAAATATTTTGTAATTACACAGTGTAATTATACCCAATTCATAAACCCCATGAGAATTGGAAAGTGTAATTGAGTATCTCTAATTACCATCAATTACACTCTAACCAAGTAATCATTTGGTTAAACAAACATGTCTAACCTAGTAATTCTCACCAATTACACACAATTCAATTACCGGGTGGCTTTCCAAATTCCTCCTTAGGCTTTTTGGTTGTGCATGTTTTATTCTTCTTCAACCTCATGAGTGCACTAAGTTAGAGCCACATGCGCGTCTTTGCTGTTTTCTTGGGTATGAGATTGAGCATAACAGTTACAGGTGTTGGGATCCTCTATCCAAACGACTTTGTATCTCCTGACATGTTGTTTTTTGGGAACACACCATGTTCAGTTTTGTATCCAAATTTCATGTTTCGACCTAATTTCACTAATCCTTCTTTTCAGTTGTTTCCTGACATTGCAAATTCATCATGTGAGCTTCTATCGATCATTTTTTAGCTAGGGCCTTATATGGATCTTGCTCCGTTTATTGATCTTGCTCTTATGTCTCCCTCTCCACCACATCCTATGCGTCATTCCACAAAGGTAACTCAACTTTCTATTTGTCTTCGTGATTTTCATTGTTATTGTGCTATTTCTTCTCCCTCTTTGGCAGCAAACAATGATGAAAAAGTTGCAAAAAATACCAAAACTTGGGATTTGGTTGATTTACTGCTTGATAAATCTGATGTAGGGTGTAAATGGGTCTATAAAATTAAGACTCGCTTAGATGAGTCAGTTGAGCGCTACAAATCTCGTTTGGTTGCTAAGGGTTTTACTAGAGAGTACATAGTTGATTATGAGAAGACTTTTGCACCTGATGCCTGTCTTCCTTTTGTAAGATGTCTTATTGTTGTTATGTATGTTAGACACTGGCCACTTTATGAGATGGATGTCAAGAATGCCATTTTGCATGATCATCCTTTTAACAAGGTTTGTTGTTTGCGACGAGCCTTGTATGATCTTAAGTCGACCCTTCGTGCCTGGCTCTCTATGTTCAATGGTACAATTACGCAATTTTGGTTTGTCTCTAATCCTTATAATTCAGCGTTGTTCACTAAGAAGTTTGAGAGTGGTATCATTCTTCTCTTTCTGTGTGTTGATGACATGATTATTATTGGTGGTGATTTTGTTGGCATCAATGATCTTAAACAATATCTTTATCAACAATTAGTTTGAGGGAGGTTGTTAATTGTATAATTATAATTGTATTATTATATTTTCAATAAAGTCCATTGCATAGTCTATATGTGTTTGTCCCACATCACCAGGTAGTAGGATTATCATTCTTATTATACAGTATATATGTATAATATTTTAGACATAATAAAATAGACTACTTTCACCAAAATTAACTATATGTACAAATTTGTATGCATAATTCTAAAGCAAATGCAATTTGAAAGTATATATGTAAATTTTCAACCGTAGATGAGAGAAAATAAAGAGAAGTATAATTCAAACAATAATACTACACCCAGAGGCAGACCCAGGAATGAAACATAGAGGGGTCAAAAGATTAAAATAACAATTAACATAAATATAAATACAAATAAATACAAATATTTGTATTAATAAAATTCTCATTAACTAATACATTTATAATTGTTCTCGACGAGATTTTATGTTTTGAAAATATTGTAAAGTGACTTTATTAACAAACTATCAAATACACAATTCTCTATATACACAACAAAACTATTATTCAACCATTGATCACTCATTCTATTTCGTAAATGATTCTTCACAACATTTATTACTGAAAATGTTCTCTCTACACTAGCAGTGACAATTGGTAAAATCAATGCTAATTTTATCAACAGATAAATTAATGGAAATACTCTATCCTTCTTAGTTTCAACCATCACTCTTGCAAGATCTCCAATCTCATTCAATTCCATAAATTTGACATTAGAGCATATATCCAAAATGTAAATATCATATTGAGAATCAAGTGCTATGAGTTCTAAGTCAGAAAAATCTTCTGAATAAAGTTCAACAAGATACATCAATTTTTGTTTATCAAAAGTAACAAAATTTTCATTTGGACATAAGCATGTCAAAATAAATATGTAATTCAGTGTTTACCTCATTGAAACGATTATTCAACTCTTGAAGCTATATATCTAGGACACTATAAAATATTTCAATACGGTAATGATACACATTTGTGATACCTTTAGTCTTTTGTTGTGATCGCCCTTGAATAAAAAAATTAGTTTATATTATAATTAATGAGTCAACAGGGTAATATATATTTTGTTATTGTTAATAGTAAGGATAACTTGATGATATTATGGGGCAAAATTGAAAAAAAAAATTAAAAAAATAAAATCCAAGTGGGGTCACTAGACCCCACGTGACCGCATGTGGGTCTGCCCCTGACTACACCAACAATGCATTCTTTCAATTTTCTCCCACAATCCGACATGGCAATTGACATATGTGGCTTTGCCAGTTCATCTGCCACATTAGCCAAACACCATATCGAATTCCCTCCAAAACAAAAAAAAAAAAAAAAAAAAATTCAAACCTTAATATTCAAACTGAAATTGCTCCCTCAAATTCATTTTTGGGTTTTTTCCTAATTCATTTGAACTCTAATTCATATCATCTTTTTGCTCTATTTCCTTTCAGCCCTAAAAATTTAAATCTGTTAATTTCAATTTGTGAAAAATCGTAGAAACCACCACCCCGAAGTATTAACCACAACAATCAACAGTACATGCTTCGATTACCACTACCGTCCAGCCAGTTGCAACGTCCACCACCACCGATAAGGTAAGCCACATTTTCATCAACCATCTGTCAAAGTTAATGTGGCTTCTATATTGCCTATATAATTGTCAATGTCTTCTTTGCAGTTAGCACTATATTTCGAGTCGACCACCAATTTTTCCAAAATCCTTTTCATCCAGAATTTCAAAACCCTAAAATTCGAAATCTCTCCTTCCCCAAAATCATTTGAACCCTAAAATTTTTTCAAGCCCAATTTCAATTTTGTAAAACCCTAGCCACCACCTATGCTTTGTTGAATGATAAACTAGCAGGTAAAATGAAAACTTCTTGTTAAGATTTTTGTTGTAAAAGAGAAGTTGTAAACAAAATAGAAGCAGGAATATCAACTATAATTTTAATCCCACCCAAGTAGCAAAAAACGATTCTCTTTTCACTCTTTTGGCTGTGAATGGCGGACAAGTTTTTGGGTTTGATAGTTTCTATTATGTACTGACATCTCAGTTGGGCATGTAAGTGAGTACCCTTTTAAATTTCTGTTTCCACCATTTCATGTTTGAATCTTTGTGTTTTTGAATTCTACATCTCAATTTAACATCTGGGTAATTGTTATTTCAAAGTTTATATTTCATTGATTATTGTTGTTGTTTGTGTTTTAATATGAGTCTCAAACCTTTCTGTTTTTTATTTCCATATTCTCCTTCATGTAGATCTTGTTTTGTTCATTCATGACTTTCCTTACTATCTTCTCGGCTTTCTAGTTTTATTGTTGAAGTTGAGTTTTTGATTTAAAATTGTTGTAATGTTTTCTAGTTCTTCAATTGGTACTTTTTTGGATCGTTGCTTTATTTGTTTTAATGTTAAGGGTGTGATCTCAGTTGTTTCAACTTTATTTGATCAAATAAAATTCCTTAAACAACCGTTAGGCTTATGAGAAAACAAATGAACTTGTGTTGTAGTACATCCAATTTATCATTCACAGTATTTGACTTGCTTAAGGTTTATTTGAGAGTCTGTTTTGGTTCATCAGGGTCCTATTAATATAACAAATTTAGATAGATGAGTTAATTTTGTTGTAATTGAAGGTTGTACTATAAAGATTAACATGTATTTGAAACAAAAATGACATGGGTTTGATTGAATCTTAGGTTTTAAGATCTAGAAAAATTAATAGCTTAAAATGTAAAAACAAAAGTTTAAATGATTACCTTGGAAGCTAAATAGTGT
>WYDK02000080.1:3680433-3702678 GCA_009867345.2 Toxicodendron radicans
CCACCAGTGAATCAAAAGATAATTGGAGATTCTTTCTCTGAACTTTTTGCAGAAGATTACCACAATCAGCCAGAGTACAAATGATGAAGAGTGTCATGTAAAACTTTTGACAAATGATGTGTAGGTTCTTCTCTCAAGCTATTCTCCTATTTTGTCTGACTTAAGATTAAATTCAATGTGTTGTTAAATATTAGTTTCAGAGAATTTAAACTTCTCAGGCTTGTGTTTTTAAGCTATTAATATTTCGTAGTGGCAACATAGAGGAGACTGTAGTTGAAGTTTCCATATCATTAACTGTTAGATTCACAAGTTGTATTTTCTATTTGTCATTCAAGAAGAATGTGCATTGAAACGTAGCAGTATTCTGGAAATATGTTCATTCATTTCAAACTTTCAGTTATGACACCGTAAGAGAAAATCTGCATTTCTGATAAATTGTCAGTTGGAAATGAGAATTTAAACAGGAATTTTTTCTTTGTGGTCTTACAAATGCACATAATTCGCTTAAAACATTGTAGTTAATTGTACAAAGTCATGCTACAAGTCTGAGAAACAAGAATGATGTTAAATTGCTTGGCGAAGTTGAATCTCAACACCCTATTCCATAGCCTTGTCGTTTATAACACTATCTTCTGAATTTGGAAGTGGAAGCTTCTGGGTTATCTGAAGAGGTTTCAGGAGAGTGAGATTGCAGCCTAAATGCATAGCTAGTACTAGCTCCTTCGCCTGCAGAATCTCCACAGAAACTAGCCTTTGCCAACTCCCTTAGCTTCTTCATCTCATTCTTGGGCTCTATTTTCAGTCCCTTAGCCCGCTTACCTGCTGCATTTCTTTGCTGCATAATGCTTGTGTCCCCAAGTGTGAAACCAGTTGTTTGACTAACATTAAGGCCCGGTGAGCCAGGACTGAGCACAGGGACTACCGTTGCAGTCATGGCACCAAAGGGGTCGGTACTGGGCCCTCTAGTATTTCTTCTAACATATTCAGTTTCGGGACTTTGAGGAGGGACTGAAGCTAGGCCTGTTATTAGTTTGGAGGAACCTGGGATGACTCTTGACCAATACTTCCTTGGGAGGAAAGGCAGCACAAGGCCCTTAACAACAATCTTCAGTCCAAGCTTGAAAGAATTTTTTTGGGGCCGAGCAAGTCTTAGAATGCTTCTTATTATAGCATACCACTCATTTATAAGTTGAGCAACAAAAGTGAGGAAGAGTAGACCTAGCATTAATAATCCAAGAGTTTTTGCTTCAGTTGGATTTGAGCCATTCAATCTGATACATAGACCGAAAACGCCTACCTCACACAACAGAGAAATGCATTCCACTGCTTGGACTCCTCTTCGGATGTATGGTTTGAGAGTAAATAAACACATAAATTGTATCAGTGTGATTGTCAAAGCAAGTAGGCTTTGGCTTAATTTATTCGAAGGATAAACTCCACATATTACCCCCATACTGATTCTTCTTAAAAGATCAAGAACAATATAGGAAGATTTAGCACACCCCAGTAGCCTCCCGGATGTAGGAATTCTGATATCTTCATTGCTATCATCTGAGCTGATAGCTCTCATTCTCCCAATCCCACTTTGGTTGCTTTCTGTCCACTTAGGTATGATGTTTGGATCATTCTCATCGACAAAGACATAAAATGGAGGACCTTTTCGATTCTCAAAGAGTACACCAAAGAGTGGGAAGAAAGAGGAAGGCAGCCCTTCCCTGTAAAACCATTTTCCAATAGCAGGCCTTCCTGTAAAGAAAAACCATAGCTTTGTATACCACGGCTCCTTTGGAGCCACATATCTGATTTCTTTGTACTGTGCAAAACTTCCTAAAAAGATAGCAATAACAAGAAAAAGGATGACTGATAGAATAAGTGCTGCTGGGATGGCTAGCAATAAAGCCCCTGTGATTATTCCCCCTGTGGTACCACCTGCAACAATTATGCAACCATCAATTCATAAATCCGACAGAGCGGAATTATTTAAATCAGAAGGAATCTAGTTTTTCTTTTCCTCACCTCTTATTACAAATGCTGAAGACTGGCAGATGCAAGGTAGCATGAGAATTAGAAGAAAGAGCGCAAACCTCGGAACTGAAAGCATCCCATGAACCGGAGTTCCTATCCTCCATCTTAGGAAGAGTAATGTCAGAAAATGGATTATAAGTAAACTACCGCATCCAACACCAAGCCAGAACAAGTTCATCCCCAAATCTCGCCACCTGTTGAGCGAACGATTTCAGCAATACTCAAATCACTAACAAAAGTAAATATTTTACTTCTGAACTATTAACAGTTAATGTTTAAGCTACCCCTTATAGTTCTCCAGTTTCTTGACAACATTGCTAGCAGACAATGGCTCTCCTCTCTGCAAGATCATTGATACATCATTTAAGAGAAGAATCTCCTTTTCAAATGCAAAATTAATTGTATATCGATAGATACTAACCAAGAAATAAGTGAAGTATTCACTGGAATTAAGAAGTAGCCCGTAAGGAGTATTTTTCATGCTTATGTTGTGCCGTCCAAATAGCCCGCCAAACGTTGGGTCCATTTCAGTTGGAAAAAGTAGTTCATGTTGTGGGTACGACTTGGTCTGACTAAAGCCAGCTAGATGATGATAATATCTTTCATGAGAACATTCAATTGACTGGAATCTAAATTGCTTTGAGGCTTGTTCCTCAGCCAAATAGACATGGTTAGGCCACACTGAATCATTATTCTTTCTCCAAGGAAGCTTTTGACGAGGTATAAGCCACCTCAGACCTTTTGTTGTCTCAGAATATTCAATGGGTTGGTTCGTTAAGAGCCAGTCTGAGAGGACAAAAACTTGTAGGTGTCCAACCATTCCCTGTGATAAATTTTTTTGAGATATTTATACCAGACTAAAATTGTTCGCATTGAATTTTTGGCATTATCAGGCTACAGATTACTTACATGTAGATTCATTGATGGGTCAGAAGCCATATAATTTGTACTTCCTGAGTACAGATTGCCTATTGCTCCAAGATTTGCAGAGGAAAGAGAGAGAATAGCTGCCGCAAATGATGTTGCTAATATTCCCGCAGTCACAAATGAGTGTAGTGCAGTTGATATAGCAGGGGTTGAATCTGTATAAACCGAGTCTCAAGTAGATAAACAGCTATTGGTATGAACATAAATTCCAGTTTTCTTTTCTTTTTCAAGGTAAATTTCCAAACATGCAGCTTTTTGCATATAGTAAAAATCCTGAAATCAGAACAGGAATATGTATTATTCTTACAGTGTTTTACTTCAAGTGTATTGGATGCCGAATTTTGGTTTCCTGAAACATCATTGACTTTTCCTGCAGGAATGGAAATGGAGACTACATTCTGACTAAACGCCTGGACAGTAATTGTGTAAAGAGCTCTCGAGAGTTCCTGAAACCTGCATAAATGTATTTAGGCCCTTCTGGTTAATGTTTTATACAGTTGTACTAATTTTAAGAGATTAATTATAATGACATGATTAATTGTATCTATGACTCCATATGCACCTGCCTTGTAAGTCTCCCTCCATCCACATCTACCATGGAAGCCTCAAACCCAAAAACTGGCTTTGTAAACTCAACTATCACTTTGATGTTGGGTTCCTTTGTGATGCTTGGTGAGCTGGTACTAAGCCCTACCCCAGGCTTGGCAGAATCTTAGAAGAAAATTAGTTATTTAGCTCCATGCTCAGCTAGAAAGAATTACAGGAACTACTCTGGAGAGCACAAACTGTGGAACAACATACCGTAGAGAAATGTAAGCGAAGGAACTGGTGAAACCGGAGTGCCTGTTATGCCAATAAGAGAACCTGCTTGTAGTTCAACAGTGATTATTTCAGTTTTTGGTATATTTGTGAGCTACAAAATCAAGAGAATTTGTCAGTACAACATGAAGTTGAATCTTTATCCGTGAAACCAAATAGAAATATTTACACAAGATTGAATGGACTACTTACTTTAAACATAAACCGGCGATTCATATGGCATCTATGATTAATAACTATTAAGCTACCAGAATTCAAACGAAATGCTTTCAGGACTTGCTCTGTTGAATTCATAATGGGAATGCTGAAGTCTAAGAAAAGTTCCAAGTCCTCCATTTTATTAGTTGAAAGGACAGTTCTGGGGACCCCATTAAACTCCAACTCATAGGCAGGAAGGGACATCCATAAATCAACCAGAATTGGTCTTCTATCTAAGACAACCATTCAAGTATGAATAATAGAATTATCAAAATAACCCATTATTCAATAATCTACTTGGCATTCTCAGTGAAATTAAATAGTTTTTAATGTCTTACCAAAGCGAATTACTATAGTGGAACCATTTGTCCTTGTAAAACCATTTCCTGCTATATCTGTACAAAAATTTTCTGCCATTCTAATTACCACACGACCATATATACTTTCCACGGGAAGTATTATGTCAAGTTTGTATTTGATGTTAGGTTTGATGATTTTAAGGGAAGATGCATCTAGATGGGCAGGACCATTTATGATGACCTGCAAACGAAGATAAAACCATTCACACTCACAAAACACATAATGCCAGAAACTTGCATGAGATTTTATAAAATGCAGAGTTCTAAGCAAGAGAATTCCTTACATCACAGTTTGATGAGTTCAGGCATTTAAAGCCACCCGTTCCAGCACAAGTCTCACTGAATTTGATGTCAATTGTTATTCTTTCAGCATTTGTGTAATTCTGTTTGCTTATAATCGTTGCAGTTGGTGGAATTGTATCTATTAGAAAAACATGAAACCGGCAAGAGGTAAGAATCTTGAAATGCTGAGAAACAAGCAAATATAATGGGAGACAGATGTACTTACCAATGAACCATGAATAAGCTGAGGAGTTTCTCTCCCCACTGAAGGTTGTGACATTGAGAAGAAAACGATGCTCATGATTTACACTCAAATTCTTGAACACAATAACATCGGAAGGACATTGTTTCAAAATCTTGTCATCAAGCTGCAAAATACAAGTTACATAAGTTGCATATCTTAAATCACTGTAATAGACCTCCATAAATTCATGCAGTTTTTTAGCTGTGCCATTATAGCTGATAAGCTTAGTTTAGTTTCTCAACATATTCCTAGAAGTCAGAATAGCATTAGTAAGCTAGGGGACCTGCGATAGGACAATAATTAATTTGATAAAAGAAAATTTCCAGATATGTTTCTCTTTTTAGCAATGCATTACATGTCAAAATTTAATATAATTTAGCTTTCACATTCTCATGCAAAGTTCAATATCAGTAATGGTACCTCACAATGTACAGAACAGCCATTGTTTTTACAAGCATTAGAGCCATCTGGTTTTCTAATTGAGTACTCAAAAACAGCAGTGGAGAACCTTGACCTTGCGGAGGGAGCTCGAGTAAAATCAAGTAAAACAGTTGAGTGAGCTGAGTTCAATGCACCTACCAGCATCAGTACAAAACAAACACCAAGTACTCTAAGATACTTCAACAACAAACCCATCTCATGAACTTCACATTTAAGCAAGATCAATGAAGATGAAGTTTGATGAAGCTGGTACCACAAGTGGTTGAGAGCTGAGAGAGTCTTTTTATAATTTTATCTAATGTTTTTGTGTGTTCTCTCCATATAGCTTTGAAGTCTAGGAAACTAGGAAAAGATAGAGGCAACTACCACAACTTTATTGGTGTCAGCCTCATAACTGCTTGTTTAAAGAAGTTCACATTCTTCATTAACTACCATGCCCACCTCAAAAATGATTTTTACAATTTTGTTGCCCTCTTGGGCTGCAAAATTTATTGTAGGTTGTACAAATACATGAAGGCAGAATTCCGAAACCTCCCCTATGGTTCGGGATAATAACATAAAGATTAAAAGTTTGTAAAAGTAACAAATACCTCCCTGCTGTGCTTTTTATTAAATATTAATTATCACCTAAAGTTGAATGTGTAAGATGATGATGACTTCTAAGTTTTTGTAATTTTCTTAAATTTCAAGGGAGGTTTTAGAAATTTATCCTATAAGTTAATTTTCATCTTCAAATGTGTTAACCTCGCAATCCAACAGCGTACAATCCACAAAATTTGTGTCAGATAAGGACGTCGTAGTAAAAAAATTTCATCTTCAATACCAAACATATTTTCACCATTTTTGTGTAAAAAAAATTGTTCTTGAGACACATTATCGAATCTTAAATTCACTAAATTTTACTTCACGTTTTTGATTAACAAAATGCCACTTTAGGGTTAGGGTTCCAAATCATATTTCAATTTCAGGACCACCGTAATCAACAAAAAATGAGATAAGGCTCAAAATTCCTGCAAGCAATTTCGGTAAAATTGAAGTGACGGATGGTTGACTACTTGTTTAAATATCTATATTTACTGTTCATGACTTTGAATTGCTAAAAAGGCCTGATGAAACAACTCTTGCAGTTCTGAAAATTTATTACTTACCATGGAAATACCAAACAGGAGAGTGCCCTGTTATGTTTGACAACTGTATCAGCCTACTCTGGTCATAAGCCATTAAATCTAAAATTTATGATGCACCAATCATGTCGCCCCTCTAAACTCTTATGTTTTCTCAGCTCCTGTAAAAGACACCAAATTAAAGGCAGTACCATAGCCATGGTTCGATCTGTCTCTGCTACATCTGCTAACTTATTTATTTGTTACAGGGTCTAGAAGCAACAGCATTCCAAACATAGCAAGGGTTAACTCCCATAGATGTAATTTCATTGACCTCAAACCAATTGAGATATTCACTCACAAGTACCAAAAATGCTCGGTATTTACTATTGACTTTTGCAGTAGCATTTCTTGACCAGACATTTACAAAACATACACATGCTCTCTATTCAAGGTCATGTTCATTCTGTGACCCAGAACTGAAATGTCATAAAAGTAGTGATGAATGCAGACAAACGATAATTCTGTACAGGTTTCTGTCGAGATTCGTGTTCGAGAACATCTTACGTAGCAGAAGGGATTAGATCTTCAAGTGTAGCTTAGTCATTAAGCATCATTCTCTTCCATCCAGTCTAATTTAGGTCCCTGAACAACATAGAATCATAAAATCAGATGTAAAATACAACAGTAATAAGAATTCATCCAACTGTGCCAAGAGTAGTTTATAGGTTGTGTCAGCATTATCAGAAACCACGTTTTTATAAGCAAAATTTCCAAATAACAAAGGCATCAGTGCACTCCCACCAGCTATTCTTTTATATGATTCACTAACAATGGAGAAAAACCTATGTGTACCTTTCCTTGCCGGATAATTTTTGGACAAGCCCCAGTCATGTCAACTACAGTGGAAGGATCTGCAACTCTTACACCACCATCAACAACAAAATCGAGGCCCTAAAATAAAATTTAAATAACCACAAATCAAGAGCAAGAAAGACACTGTACTTCTGCCAGGGTTACAGTAAGTGATTTATATGGAATCATAACTACAATTAGGCCTTCTCATAGCTAAAGATCCAAAGAGATATACACCAGACTTGTTAACTTTTGAAGTGTGAATTATCTCTTTCTCTCAGGATACAAGAGAAAGGCAAGTAAATACAGCAGGTACCCTTATTAAATTTCCCATATTTAGGGGAACCATGGAGAAAGGTGGCCAGACCGTTGCAGTGTGGGTTAGGGAATTTGTCCAAATATTCTTTATAACTAAGTCATCAAATTGTCGAAAAGAGAAAGTGAGAAAAGCAGAGGAGTTCTGTTAACAAAGAAACCTATCTTATAGTTCATACATAAACTTGAACAGAAAAAAACTACTTCAAACAATGTAATTAAACATTAACCCAAGGAAAGGGTCAAGATTTAATCGCACTGGAATGAGATGACTTCCTAAGATTACTAATTTAAACTTCTCTCTGCAGTAAAGTGGAGGCAAAACCTACAAAATCAATTGACCTAAACAAACCAATCTTCATTAACTGAACTCATACCTCTGGTCCATATATATCTGCTATCACCACTGGATCCATCATCCATTCATTCTCCTTCGGCCATTTGGCACTGAGACAAGAAACACAGATTCAGTTTAAGATCATAACAAAATGTGTTTAACTTGCTTATCATTAACAATGAAAAAAAAAATTTATTTCTCCATTAATAACAAAAAAATACAAAAGTGAATGAAAGGAGAAAAGATAAAAACAAAACCAGCTTTAATCACAATTGTTCAAACCAACCTTGTGGATATCAATGGAGCATCCAGCTTTTCCAATATTGCTCGGCATATGACATCATCAGGGATACGGACACCCACATTTTTTCTCGAAGCATATTTGGCCGTTGCAGTACCATATCTTACACATTGTTTAGGCAATTCTTTGCTAGCAGTTAAAATGAAAGTGTACTGTTCCATAGAAACTGTCAGGATAAATAATACACTTAAAAGATTTGAGGAACCCAATGCAACTGTAAGTGTTCAGTAAACATGCACTTACGATTATTAGCATTACTAAATGTAGCAGAACATGCAAAAGAAAGAAACACAATGATCAGAGCTGTTGCACCCAGAATGTCCTATGCCAAAAGATCTCAAGATGGCTGTAAAAATCATCTGGAAGTTTTCTTTGTAAATCTATTATCTATACATGCAGGATGAAAATTTTGATGCAGAAGACAAGCTTGTGAAAAGCCATATTATGCTGGGTATTGCTCTAGCTTCCCTCATATTCTCTACATGTAAACTATAAATAGCTATTATAGTGGCTCTTGAATGCCAATGATGGGTACCTTATATTTAATCAGCTAGCAATAGCTACAAGATGAAGGAGAGATTCTTACAGGTCCAGGTAAGCAGTGTTTAACAGCTCGAAATATATTTGCATGTCCTTGACCATCACCACGAGGGAACCCAGTTGTATATATATCTATATCCCGGAGAGAGCGGCACAAGATACTAAGAGGCTGCATGAGAGAAGAGCAGAAATCATAATGGTCAATGGTAAGATGAATGGTAAAAACATTTACCATACAAGTACTAATATCAATAAGCTACTCATGCATGCTTTCTGCATGCAGCATCCAAACAAAGCACATTAACGAAATATCTAAACATGACATAAGGAAGATAAGAACTTCTATATTAAACTGAAGAGAAGCAATATTCCTTGCCTTCGAGGGCTCTATATTCTTTATTCTGCAATAGGGGGGAAAACAAAAAGGCCACTGTCACCAACAGGTTGATAATAGAGAAATGTAAAGTTAGTACAAGGGAAACAACATCATCTACCTTCGAAGACGTTCAATAGCTGACAGGCTCTTCAAATGACAAACTATTGCATACCTAAGAACAAAGCAAGTGTTGACAGCCTTTAAATTAAAAATTAAATTTCAAGCTTCACATTATTCTGAACCAGAGAAAACAAAAAAACCCACAGCTGAACCAAACAAGAGCATGGTGTTAAATTTAAGGAATTGTCCCCGTTTTCCCTTTCTTCTATACACACCCACTAACAGAGGGATCAAGACAACTTCTGGTAGGAAACATCAATGCAATGCATTCATAATAAAAATTATAATTATTTTAGGCTTTACATCCAAAATCCCATTTTCAGTTTCTGAAAAACCAAAAAAATGCCATACAAAATAATGAATCAGGGAAGTTGGCTTTAGAAAAACTAAAAACTAGTTCAAAGTTGCATAAGAAAATACAGACTTAAAATTTTAGTTTCTCAAAATTTTCAATAACAGCCACCTTGTTAAAGATATAAAGTATCATGACAATAAACACAGCCTCACACTGACTATAAAAAAGATAAAGTAGTGCCATACACAGTGTCAGTAGGAATGACCCCCACTGCTCCCTCTTTCAAAAGTTCAACAACAGGTTCCAGTTTCCAAGAGTCTGCTCCTGATGGATCAACTTCAATATACATCAACCCATCCTCCTGATAAACATAAGAATTTAAACTAATAAACAAACAAAAATCCAGTGAAAATGTAAAACTAATATAATAATAGCAACCTATAAGGAACCATAAACTCAATCATATGGGGAACAACAATGTATTGGCACTAGGTTACCAGACTCGTTACAGCGTGAAAATGGTAAAATTTACCAACCCTGCTTGTGCCTTGTAATTCACATTTCTTTCAATTCCTAAACAATTTAGGGTGAAATGTTAACATTAGATGTTATCAACATAATTCTATAGGTTCTTAAGACCCACTCATGATGGTAAGGGTACCCAAATCTGGGATCCTACACTGTCACATCCCCTTGATCCTAAGTTAAAAAGAATTGCTATGCTAGAGCAACAGCCACGTTGTTAACACTCAAAACACAAAACATAACAACTAATTTAACCATTACCGGTTAAGAATTAATATTTATTTTGATCAAATAAAACATTTTAAAGATGTAATGCAGCAGTTCCTGTTATTGATTTGGTAAATCAAGGAAACAATATGATATAAATAATATAATAACATTCAACATCTAATTTTGAAACTTTTATCGGCAACAAATATAAATGATAATACAATTAAAAAAAAAAAAGAAAAAAAAAGAGGATAAATTGGTAAATGCCTTTAACAGTAGCCTGTAGCGTTCTCCCTGTATCAAAATACTGATTACTAGTTGAAGTTATCAAAAATCATTTCAAACGGCAAGCCCGTTCGCTAGAGCCCTCGGATTGCAGAGCTCAAAATTTTAACACGTGGCACATTAATGTTCAGAAGTTCAATTTACATGAATAAAAATTTTACATTTCTTAAATATCTTTTGTAAAGAGTCGACATTTAATAACTAGGTAGTCGGTAATGCGCCCTGGCCATGGAGCCGTTTTGACGAGTAACAAGCAAGAGAGAACAAATAATAAATAAGTTACAAAAAACAAAAAACAATTCCAAAACTGCTTTTGAAAGCAGTAAGCTGCTTCAGTAATAGCTCACAGAAAAAAATAAATAAATAAAGAAAGAAAGAGGAGAAGACGACCTTGGTGAACTGAGGAGCGGAGTATTTAAGACGCTTAGGACTTCTCTTGATAGCCATGGCTAGGACTTTGAGCTTGGGCGTGTCGAAGGAGAGACCGCTTGGAGACGGCGCCGCACCGGCACGCCGCGTTGTTGCTGTTTGTAGCGAATTTGAGCGTAGGAAGAATGTTGTTTGGTGACCGTACACTTGCGCTTCTGCCATCTTTCAGGGGCCCTCTGCTAGTATGAAATTTGGAGCGAGAGAGACCGTTTCCGTTTTAAGACCTCCAGTCCCAGATCAAACCAGAAATGTTTGGGGCTTTTTGGACTTTTCTATTTATATTTTATTCAACCAAACTTCACCCTGCTAATTTATGGATTCTTCTGGATTGTCAGAACTCAGAACGAGTAATAAGAGATATTATCAACGTTTGTTAACGAAGAATATCCGGGTTTGTTTTGTTTTTAAGCAGTATTTTTAATAATATTTTTTATTTGTTAAATAGTAAGTGGATAGTATTTGTATAGTATTTAGATAATATTTATAAAAAAATATGTATTGATATTTATTGAAATATGATTGGATTTAAGTAATATTTAAATAATGTTTGTAAAAAAATATGTATTAATATTTATAGAAAAATATGCATTAATATATGTTAAAAAATATGATAATGCACAGAGTAAGATGAAATATTTAAACAAATTTACTTGTATAATACAAGTCTCTCCCCCCTTTCTCTGGCTCTGGGCCAATCAAGAAGGGTAATTGAAGGCCTTGTTTTGTGAAGAACAATATTATAGTAAATTAGTAGCAGCAAAATGGGGATGAGAAGAAACGATATTAGTGGCACTTCGGCTCAACAGGAGGCTCCCTTGCTGATTCAATCTTCAATGGGCCGGGCCTTGTTTTGTTACATTGCACTCTATGAGATTTGGCACTATGAAACCCTTTTTTTACTTTTAGCAAATTTTGCCTTGGTTTAGGTGGGATGAGTGCTCATTGGCACTTTAATAGACCAAAGTTTGAGACTCTCTACATGCTCCCCTTGGAGGGATTTATCTTGGACCCCATGAGCCTCTTACAAAGGCCCTTGAGGCATGACAAAAAAAAAAAAAAAAAGCAAATTTTAGAAATTGTTGTTTTTTTTTTTTTTTTTTTTTTAATCTTAAGTAAAAATATTACGTAATCGAATTGTGGGCATGAATAATTTATAATATTTTTGTCATGCAACCCAGTGGTTTGGGGCTTGAAATTTTATTAAGGTCACTCACTAGCGTACGAGTCCTTCCATAATCATTTTGCATATACCTAATAGGCTAATACCCAGGCGCCCAGCCCCGAGAATTAGGGAGAAGGACATTTTCCCACCCAAGGTTTGGCGAAGCGACACTTTTCCACCCATAGTTAAATTTTGAGGTTAGTTTTAACAGCAAAAAGGGTATTTTTGTCGGTTCACACAATATAAATATTCTGTCCATTAATAAAAAATCTGCAAATATAATAAATAAATTAATATCATATGAAACGATTTTTTCCCACACAAAGTTTGCCTTAATAACACTTATCCAAAGTTTATATTCCGGTCAATCGTCGACCAATTCCGACATCTTTGTGACCTCACATCATCATTATTCTCATCCCTAATTATCACTCACCAAACCCCTCAACCCTTTCTCCCGTTGACCTTACCAATCGTGAGCAATCGAGTGATTTGTGGAACGCACAACCACTTCCCAAGTCAAATTCTGACCAATCCGACCACCAAAATCTAACTTGACACTATCAAAAGACTTACCAGAATCCCTTCTTCAAAAGCCCCAATCGCCTAGACCGAGTTTTTTCTTTGTTGACCACCGAATCAGAAAGTGTATTATGAGTAGTAAACGAAATATAAACTTTAGGTGGAAAAGTGGTATTTTTAAACTTTTTGGGTAGGAAAGTGTCATTAAGGCAAGTCTATCTGAAACTAAATAGGATGGTTTCAAGCTACTACGAGTCTTTATTATTTAATACAAATATGTGGCATTAAAGAAATATAATTAGCAAGGTTCATAAACCCAGGCCGGACCGCCCGGTCTAACCGGGTTTCAATCAGTCCATCGATTTTAAAAGGTGAATAAAATCGCATGTAGTATTTAACTAGGATTGGACCGGTGGAACTGTAGCGAATCGCCGGTCCAATCGGACCGGATGCCAAACCGGTCCGATTTAATTATACAATACCTTACCCTTTTTTTTTCTTCATTTTTTGTGATTTGTGCGATTGCAATTGCGATTGAATTGGGGTTCTTCACTTCTTCTTATGTTCTTCATTCTGGCGTTTTGGGTTTCTATCTAAACTCTAAAGTCAAATGTCTATTTGTAATCTTCATCATTCATATCATATAATCATACATCTCATTTGTCGTTCGTGTTTTGCCAATTGCGATTTTGTGGCACCTTATGGGTGTATTTGTGGCTAAGTTTGTGACGGTTATGGTGGATTGTGGGTGGATTTGTGGTTCAATCTGTAGTGGTGGTTTGTGGTGAATTGTGGGTGGGTGAGTTTGTGGCGCCTTTTGGGTGGATTTGTGGCTAAGTTTTTGGTGGATTGTGGATGGGTTTGTGGTTCAGTCTGTAGTGGTGTGTTTGTGGCGGTTGTGATGGATTATGAGTGTGGGTGAGTTTGTGGTGGATTGTTGGTGGGTTTGTGGTTCAGTCTGTAGTGGTGGTTTGTGGCGGTTGCAGTGGATTGTGGGTGGATTTGTGGCTGAGTTTGTGGCGTTTGTGGTGGATTGTGGGTTTGTGGCGTGTGTGGTTTGGTGGTTTGTGGTGCAAATGCAAACTGACTGCAGTTTGCAATTTTGCATTTCACTTCACTCGCATTCAGCATCAAGATTCACAGAAAGCAGCCAACGTTTGAAGATGTTTTGTTTAAGATTTTACAGTAGTTGAAGCTAGTACAAATCTATTTCTGTATCTGAATTTGATTGCGGATTTTGTCTTTATTACATTGTTTTTGATGGGATTGTTGCATCAAAGGTGGACCAAATCTGCCTGACTCGTGACCCCATTTTAATTAACTAAAGCCAGAGTCAACCACTATCATTCTCTTCTTAATCAATTATATATGCCTTTGAATTATTTTCAAGTCTGTATTTGCAACTATCATTCTGTTCTTAATCAATTATCTTCATGGCAGTTGAGCATGTATTATTAGATTAATTTATGGTATTAAGTAGAAGTCATATTAATTCATGGTATTATCAGATTAATTTTTTTTCCCATTTTGTTAAAAATTAGGGGTTTAATACTTTAATATTTAATTAATGTTGCTGATATCATTATGCTGACATCATCACATCAGACCAGTCAAACTGATTGGACTGCTGACCAAGACTTTGACCGGATCAACGCCCGTCCGGCTTCCTAAACCTCGATAATTAGGTTAGGTTGGACAATAAATGATGTCTTTCATTTTTTTTTTGTAAAGCCGAGTAACATTTTCCCACCCTAAGTTTGGCAAACTCACACTTTCCCATCCTTGGTTTTGAAAACTATCACGTTGCACCCTCCGTTTATGATGTCCTTTTGAACTTGTTACACCAATCCTCACCCCATCTCACTTCATTACTCCCAAGTCCTAATGCCGTCGTTTTAATTTGCTACATCAATCCTCATCAACTCTCTTCATACATCAACGTTACGTCTCATATTAAACACAAGATCGGTGAACTCCTAACTACCCCTCACTATTTACTCATCATAAATAACATGAGTCAGTTACCTCAATTGCACTATCAACAGCTCATGATTGTAGACAACTAATTATTATTATGCTCCCTTCAACTGTTCAACATCAAATCAGTTCATTAATTAATCGAATCAAAATCCTTGGCAAATCTTTCTTAAATTAGTTTTAAGTATCGACTCATTTTCTTTTCAAAACTCCTCAAATATATATATATATATATACACACACACACACACACACATATATATATATATATATATATTGACTCTCCCAATTTTGTGCACTTAATCCCCGGTCCAAGACAGGCCCGTCTCCCGGGATTTTCGCCATCCCTGATCCCTCTATGATCAACCCAAACTAATAAACACTTATTTAACGATCACAAAATTATTCACCATGTCAAGCACAAAGAATTGTTGATTTGGAAAAAAAAATCATTACTGACAATTTTCCAAAGAAGACGATAGAATTGGGCAGCCATTTAACTTGGTTAAAAAAATTAATTCAATTACACTCTTCCAAACTATTTAAACATGGAAAAAAAAAAACAAAAACATTGAGTTGATCAAATCCACCCCCGAGTAATTTCAAAATTCAGTGGAGCACAATAAACCCACAAGGTAAAATTCTCACTAAGATATATAGCCAAAAAAAATTCAATAATTTTCATATAGAAGATAGCTCTCTAAAACTTCATTACTAAGGTCAAAACGAATAACTAAAAGGAACAATACATGATGGCATGAGATTCTCAATTCTCTCCCAAAATCAACTCAAGAGACTAATAGAAATTGAATCTCCAAAACGGATGTTCTTCACTTATCTGGGTGGAGGAGAAGGTGGTGGAGGCATGTGGGATTTTGCAAATCCCACCCACGCAACTATGCCAACAGCAAGGATCACCCATCCAAAAATGTCATACTTGAGATCACTGCTTTTCTTCTTTTTTGAACTCTGCAAGAGGTAAGGGGAGAAAAAGAAATTAGCTGAAGAAGAACGCATTAATATGTCAAACTGATGCATGTAAAAAAAATCTATTAAGAAGAATGCATGTGCTGTGGGTAAGTTAGAACATTCAATTCACATGAGATAATCAACACACCGGTTATCACATATACACCACTATTCTCAAATGTAAGATCACAGAGATTAACTTCTAAAAATGCAAATGAAACCCCATATTTAAAATTATGTAACTCGTCAATCATCAAATAATGTGCATCTAAAACACATAAACAGAGATGAAGGTTGTCAGAGATACAAAAGACCAAGGATCTAACCCCTTTTTCAACCAAACCAGACCACTCATTTTTTTTACAGGATACAATTAATCTTTGTTATTAAGATATTTTCCATCAGTTTTAAAAAAATTAAATTAATTTTTTTATGGCTAATGTAGACAAAAATTAAGGAAGCTGGATACATTTCAATTTAACATCATTAATAGTAGAAAATACCAAATTGCAAGCATACACACCACAAACAAGAAAGAAAAAAGAAGCTTTAGGTGTCACCTTTGCACCCGAAGAAGTAGAAGAAGGACCAGCACTAGCTCCCATGGCTTGTTGAGCTAAACCACCATGCTTGTGGATCTCCATGTGTAATTCTGGAGCCTAGGGAAATGAACAAATTGAAATACAACATCATTTCAAGCAGAGAAAAATCACTCCAAAAAAGATGAGTACCATTCAGCCAAGGTAGATAGAAAGAAAATTAGAAAAGGTTAACACGGCAAAGGATTTACTTTTACCACTTATATTAACAATGAGTTGTCATGTGTCACTTGTCAAAAAACAGGTACATCTTAGACACAAAAAACAAAAACAAAATTCCAAAGCTAAAAACTCAGCAATTTATGCCTATAATAAATATGAATCATCAGAAATCTCACACGCATGAACAAATTGGGACAACCAATTCTACAAGTACCCAAGTGTAAAGGATCATGAAGCAGCTACATTAGAATGATCCAGTTCTTACCGAACACTAAAGTGCATCCAAATACTTCTATCTAATTTTTCCACAAACTTGTGATATTTTCATACCCCAATAAGACACTGTTTAAAGGTTAATCCACTTCATTTTAAAATTAACTTAATAGAAGACAAAATAGATGTCTTATTCTGATGAAAAAAATCCATAATTTGAAGAAATTAACCATCAATTGCATCAAAACATGGGACCTGCATCTACATAACTGATGACAGTATCTCCAGCACGAATAAATTTATAACCAACATTCATATCCCACCCATGACATTAACCACTTTCAACATTTCACTTAATTCTGATACCTAGTTCGCAACTATCCAACCAAAACTCTTCACTGAAAGTTTCCATGGATTTCCTACTCTGCCACTGAACCCCACATGACATAGAGTAATTGGATATATATATAATCATGACATGAACCAGACAGTACAATCCACAGAGTGGTTGGAAAAATATATTATTTAGTAGAACGAACAGCTTTTACATATCCAGAAGGGCCTCATGTGCCTGTGCACCAGGTTCAATACCATGACTATCATCAAATCCTACAAACTTAAGTAGTTAATATAGGTAGCCCCAGAGAGACTAAAACCTACCAGAGGGATGACACATCCAAGCAAACATCAAAAGTTAGAACTCCAAGTAGAATCTCAGCCTAAGCTAGCTACAAACTTCACCGGGCAAGGGTGTTAAAAAGACATCCAATCCACATAAGAGATAAAAGGAATTATAACTGACAAGAGTAAATGATAAATAGAGGGTACCTTGGCAGCCACTTCTAAAGACTTCTGATAAAGTTCATTTGAGGGATCCTACAAAAAGCAAAATTATTCAATCTCACATCTAAAGCCACATCACCATGAGATTGCATTAAGGCACCATGAAGGGGAAAAAAAAAAGAGAGAGAGACTATACCTCATCAACAGCTTGCTGAAAGTACTGAATTGACTTGTTGAAATACTCTTTAGCCTCCTCCAAGTCAGGAGTCAAAAAAGCATGAGAAGTATGAGCGTTTCCCAGGCACCATAAAGTATCATGTCTGTTGGGGCTAACCATCAATGCCTCCTCCAGCTTCGAAACCGCATCTGTTATATTAGTAAATTATAATCCCATACCAACATATTAACACTCTAAAAAACCACTTGCCAATCAATTAACTAAACCATTTGCAAGTTACTCCTACAGCATAAATATAAAATCAAGAAATGACCCAATAACTTATATATTGATTTCTTAAAAAAAAACACCGAGCTTTGGCATAAAAATGAAGGGCACTCATAGCGTTAAATTGGTAAAATTCATCAATCATTTATTCTACATTACTATTAATATCCTGTTATCAATTTTCCGCTAAATGCCACCAATATTACGTATCACTATTCTGTAACGTCCCAAACACATAGTTTTCGATGAAAGGCAGTCCCATAAAATGAAATAATTACTATATAGAAAATAAAAGTACCTAAAATCATCTTCTTCGAATCTGCAATATTTTGAAACTGAGACAACTCTAGCAGAGCGCCGCCCCATTTCGTTAAATTCTGCAACCAAACAAACCGAGATTAAACAACGAAATAAAACATCACGAACAAAAAAAAAAAAATCAAGGAAAACAAACATCGGTGTCGAGAGGGTTCTTGGCGTATGTAGCTTCAGCGGTTTTGCGAGCGTGCTCGAAGATCAGCAACCTATCGAAATCGCTTTGCATATCCATCGCTTCCGTCTTGCTCTCTCTTCAAGGGTTTGGTACGGACAAATGATCCAAGGAACGACCGTGTTTGTGTTGTAACTTGTAACCCTAGTAGTGAGAGAGCATGAAAGTAGTTGCTTAAGTCGAGTCGGTTTGGGTTTTATGGTCAAGTCGCAAATTTTAAATTTTAAATAATAATAATAAATGATAATGTTAATACTACTTTCAAAAACTGTTAAAATGCTCTATACGACTAATTCTTATATTTTATAAATTATAATAAATATTTTATTTTATAGATTATTTTCGTCCTGAAAAAGAATATGGTTGGATTATATATATATATATATTTTGGTATGAATGGATAACATTCTAAAGAGAAAGAGAGAGTGAAAAAAGTAACAAAAACAATTACAATGTAAACCAAACAAGCTAGAGAGAACACAATTAGCTTAATTTTTCATTGTTGCAGATCGACAACACGCTGGGAGGGGGAGAAGACCTTCAGTTCAAAGGTAAAGAGTTCAAAACTACTAACTGTGCTATCTCGTGCGTTAATAAATTAGTTCTTCTATTTGTTCATCAACCCTAAATTAAAAAAAAAAAAATCATTGGGAAAACAATCCCATGTCCAAAGAACCTAAGCCCAACTTGTAAAGTATAAGCCCAACTTATATACAAAAAACTCAATTCTAAACCAAACAAGCTAGAGAGAACACAATTAGCTTAATTTTTCATTGTTGCAGATTGACAACACGCTGGGAGGGGGAGAAGACCTTCAGTTCAAAGGTAAGGAGTTCAAAGCTGCTAACTGTGCTATCTTATGCATTAATAAATTAGCTCTTCTATTTGTTCATTAGCCCTATCTTAAAAAAAAATAAAAACATTGGGAAAACAATCCCATATCCAAAGAACCTAAGCCCAACTTGTAAAAGTATAAGCCCAACTTATGTACGAAAAACTCAATTCGTAAACCCTTTGGGCCTCTGCAAAGAATAAAAGCTATACCATCTTACAAAATTTATTGTCCACTTCATTATCTAATGGCAACAGTTGTGACTAAAAATGTAGGAGATTTGGGCAAATATTAATGTGAAGGTATTGCATGGTATTTACAAACATTACTAATTCTTATGGCATGATTAATGAATTTAATACTGGTAAAATTTTATGATAAAATTAGGTTGATTGAAGTGTCAGGTAAAGATAGTGGAGAAAACTATATTTTATTCCTTATAGTTAATTTATATGAATAAAAGTAAAAAAAATATATATGAAAAGATTTCGAGATTAAAAAGGAGATTTTCTGGTTTGTTTGTTTTATTATTGGATATTTTCTATCTCAGATTATAATTTCAATTGTACAATAACAATAATATTAAAGGTATTAAATTTCTCATGCACGGTCACAAAATAAATATAACATGAAAAACAAGTATAAACAATTTATAATATAATTTTAACTTATCAATATCAATATCATCAATATATCTATATAACACTGAAGCATTTGTCTTTGCTTGACACATAGGATTTTTGAAGCTTTGAGAGATTGACACATGGATTTTTGAAAGCTCCATGTAAGATTCTTTAATCAATAGAATTGCTTCATTTTGACATGTTGGATGAACATGTGGTTTAATTCGTTCACATTCTCATTCACACATTAATACAATCCCTTCACATTCCCATCAATTCAAACCCTTCACATTCACACATTAATAAAATCTCTAGGAATGTCAAATATTTTTGCGTTTTGGTTTTGTGGTGTTTTTATGTTGTTTTAGTGTGTTTGGATGAGAATGAAGTTCAAGAGCTTGCAAATTGTTAGTTTTAGATCTCCATAATAACAGTAATTTCTTTATCAATTTGCAGGGAGCCGAAATACTTTTATTCCCAAATGAAGCAACAGCTTGGTAAGCTAAGCTCTCCCTTTCTTTCATCAACACTTTGTTTTCCTGTAATAATTCTGCACTAATACTAATAAATAATAATTTATTTTTTCTATATAAATAAACTCCAAGGTCTCCCTGCTTTTCTTCTGTCTGTAGCTGTTTTTCGTGTTTTGTGTATTTTTTTCTCTTTTCTGGATTTGAAATAAAACTAGGTAGCGACGAAGCTGGCGAAGGATCGAATTGCCATTAGAGTTTGTGACGGTCAAATTTTGGCTAACAAACAGCTCATTTTTCTACTTTTGTATTTGAACATTTCATTTTTTTTCTTTTTTTATGGGTTGACTTAAATATTTTGAATTACGTCACCTGTTACAGTTCTATACTTGTATGTAATTCAGTTTCCATTTCCCATAAATTCATATCTGATTGAGTTGTAAGGCCTTGGTTGTTTGATAGCATCAGTCCCGTATTGAAATATTACTTTCGTTTTGATTTTGAATCTAAAAGTTGCAGATAAAAGGTGCGACGACTAGTGGCAATGAGATTTGGATGATAATTAGTTTTTGCGTTTTGGTTTTGTGGTGTTTTTATGTTGTTTTAGTGTGTTTGGATGAGAATGAAGTTCAAGAGCTTGCAAATTGTTAGTTTTAGATCTCCATGACGTTAAGGAGAGTTGGTGGCAGTAGAGGAAGGGCTAACTTTGCTGCTATAGCAAACCAGGAATACCTGCGAGGTCTACAGCTGCTAGTAGAGGCAGGGCATTAGGTTGATTGATCTAGACCCAGAACCTTGTGAGGTTCTTCCTGAGGCTGCAACTTTGGGGGTTGTTGATCTCGTAGATAATCCGATGGAGGTGGTTGCAGATAAAGATATTGCAATGGAAGGTGGGAGTGCAGAAAATATAATGGGAGTTGAAGAAGAAGCAAGCACAACTCTTGTGCATGAGAGGGTACTGTGCATTTGCTTATTTCTATTTTGGGATTGTTTATATATTGAAAAGAGTTATTTATCATATAGCTTAACAATTATATAATGGGTCAATTACGTTTTAAGTTCGTTGACTTTTGTTCTTTGAATGAATTATGATTGAGTAATATTTATGTTTATCTTTTTGAATCCTTTCATATCTTCTTCAAGTTCTATACAAATTTAGAATTGTTGATGGTTTGTTTTTTGGTTCTTAGAATTTGAAAATTGTTTGCTTCTTTCTACTTGAAGTTTTGGTGGCAGTAGGTTAGTTGTTAATTTTTTTTATCTCAATCGATGTTATTCAAATTCCCCTGTTCAATATCCCAAGCAAAAATACACAATAATAAAATTTTCAAAATTATATAAACATAACCGTGCAACGCACGTGTGTAACCACTAGTTGGATTTTAAACTTGAATCAAACAGTTTACAATGTGGGAAGTGAGAAAAGGGACGTTTTAGTTTTGATGGTGAACTAGTATAAAGACCAATTTTTTAAAGAGTAAACTACATGATCCCACCCTAGGTTTGGCGAAATTCCAAGTTAGTACCCCTAGTTTCATTTATTCCAAATTCTCACCCTTAAACTAACACAAGATTGTTTAATGTAACATTCAAAGGGTAAAGTGGTCATTTTGCTGGAGGCGGCGCACGTTAGCAGATCGTCGCCTCCTACAATGCTCCTGCGCATGTTAGTAGACGTTGACCCCGACAGTTTTTTGTCGATTTTCGACTGTTTTGAGCGGCTACAACACCAACCACCACCACCATTAGAACTATCATCCTCCACTCTACAAAACCATACCCTTCACCCCCACCCCCCCTCATTCCTCGCCGATCGACGACCTTGATAGCCACAATTTCGAGGCTGTTTTTTGCATTTTCCGACCGCTTTGAGCGACGACAACACCAACCACCACCACCATTAGAACCCTTATCCTCCACTCTACCCCCCCCCCCCCCCCCCCCCCATCCCACCAAACACCAACCAAAACAACCCACCCCCCCCAACCCACTTGTCCCTTCCTCCTATCTGA